>CAJHQP010000631.1:0-167596 GCA_905132765.1 Moricandia arvensis | reverse complement strand
ACGGCTGTCGCAGGACAACATTCCACAGCAATTTTAACAGTTAGATTCTAATTGGGAGGATAGAAACTAAGACAAGCCTATACAAACTAGAGCTGAACATTCTAACCAGACTTATAAAAGAAGGTAATTTCTCAGTATGATTCAACATCATAGTGCACCACCATTTAACCTATTCAAGTGGGTCTGAGATACAAACTGCATGTGAACCTAATTCCCTTTCAACGCCAGTTTCCAAAAGACAACAATGGAGCTACACAAAAATACAAGTTGTATACTCTTACACTACCAGGCGGACATGTAAGAAGCAAGTTCACCCTCTTTCTGTCGAGTGTGCTCCTATAAGCACTCGTTTGTATGCTCTTCATGTAGTATCGCTCGATAGTGCTTCAGCATGCTTCTACTCTCAGAAGATTTATCGGAGGATCAAGCGAAGCTTGCCGGAATAGCTCTCGCTCCATGCTGCAAGGCTGCTTGCGCTTGAGAGCTCTTGCAATGCCTACTGATGACACAGTTAAAATCACAGATGCGCAGGCCTGTATTAGTCTGAATATTAATCATATTGACATGCATGCTACATTCCTCATGGTAGATATTTGCCTTGATATGGGAAGCTGTTCAGTAAGGCTGTGGAGGAATGATACGGGCAGTTCTTCAAGATCCAAACGAGAAGCTTCTCCGTTTCTAGTCTGAAAACGTTTCGCACGTAAGAAGAAGGAGTTTGCAGCACTAGTAGAAGCTACAAGTAGCTTATAACAAAATATTCAAAAACTGCGACCCACAGTGAGTTGGAATATACGTGCTATGTGGTCAAAGTTTAGACACATATTAGGTCTTCCGAGCACTACTTTGATTAATAATACTCCGATGGGTACTCAGTATTTTGAATCCAACATGATGGCGATAAAAATTACGAGACGATTCTAATAGAGTAAGCTATGTCTGTACAGCTGTAGCACCTTTTGATAACGCGTTGTGGAGCAGTACTTCTTGCAACTCTGCATATGTTTTACTCCGCAGTCCCCTCTGATCTACTTCAAGTTGGTTTGTCTCGATCCTTCTAGGGTATCTGCTTCCTCTTAGCTGCCAGATACCCCTGTCTATTTTCTCTGCCGCTCTCTGCTCTCTTCTCGAGCGACTGCTAACTGTCCCTGTTTGCTCTAGACATGAAAGCTAGATAGTGGAGAACGGGTAAGCTAGAATTAGAGAGAACGACTGACATTGGTGAAGAACAGTGTCAAGGATGATAGAACACCTGGGCCTCTAGAACATTGATCCTTGATAAGTTTGGAGAGAGGCGTTCATATCGTTTTCGAGAGCGCTCTCGCTCTTCAGCTGTGCAGCTTTAGTTTCTGCTTCCTGAATATTCGTAGAAATTGAACAAAAGATGGAGATTAAAATATATATGTATAAAAATATATAGGTGAATATAAGCGGTACAGCAGTGATTTTCAAATACTGCAGTCGGGCATTGAGAGTTTCTCTCTACAGCACCCAAGCTTCTGCTACTTCTGCAGTAGTTCTCCTATAGTCAAGCAGATAGAAGCATGCACTGTTACATATTTTATTTTAGTTTCTAATCTCAGGAAAGCTTCTCCAAAAAAAACAGAAGATAGCTACTACCTGCATTGCAACTCATCATGTCTAGAGAGCCTTGTAGACTCAGAACTTGGGTGATTAATTCTCACAGCCTCAGCTTCACTAGCTACAGGAAATTTAGTTTAGAAGCGTGAACAGAACGAGCTATTAATTCACCCCAAACATCTTGATTACCTGATAACGTCTGAAGGTCTCAATTCTCTACGACTTTGTCTCCCTAAACACTGCTGCAACAAAATAAGAACAAATATCACGAATTGATCCGCAACAGTAAATGTCGAGTTTAATCGACTCGACAAACCTGTGCTCTTTTTGCTTAAGGTTTGCCTCAATCTTCCAGCGCCTGTACAACATAGATCCCGCTCTCCGCCTCCTTAGACGACTTCTCTAACTCTATTCTCGCCTCATGTGCGTACGCTCTTCCGCTAATGCTGAGCTTCTTTGCTGCAGCTAATGCATCGAGTATACTCTTTCTGAGAAGCAAGTTCGGCTTGGATGTTTTTCTATGTCTCTGCAGCAGTTCTCGTAGCGTCTTGTCCTTTTAATAACTTTCTACCTTATTTCTTCAGAGCTGAAAATGACAAAGGAACAAGACATCAGTTTTGGCTACTTTTAGATATTATCATGCCTACAAGAGAGATAGATTTCAACAATGCTTCACAAGCTCTCGAAAATCAAGACAGTGCCTCCAAGGTGTTCATCTTATGACATAGTGAAACAACAAAAGCATCGCTAAGCGACTACTGAAGCTTGGTGCATCAGTCCTTTCTTCTACTTCTTCCACCATCTCTATCTAACACATGCACAAAAGCAGGTGAGAAGTAGCAATGAGAGACTGAGGTATTAGTAAGTGAAGACATACCTGAGCTCTCAGCTTCCTGATCTGACCCTCTTGAGCAGCTTGTTTCTTCGAAAGCTCTTCGCTGAAATGATGGCATTAACATTAAAGGCTCAAGCTGAGCAAAAAATAAAGTCCTTCCATTTTTCAAACAGTTACAGTTCGCTCTCGGGATGCATTAAACCATTATCAATTAGCACCGAAATTACAATCCATGATCCTACGCATTCAAAGCTATCCTACCTTCAGCCATAACTTGAGTTATAATTTCATCTTTCTCTAGAAGGGCCGCAGCATCACTTTCTTGTTCTGTCTCTTCTAAGTATCCCCTTTCTTTGGTGAGAGCGTAAACCTACAAAGATATGAACCATGAAGGTATATTTATAAAGAAAAGAAGAATTAAAAGAGCAAAAATACCTTCCTCTCAAGGGTAGCAACTCTCTGATGGTATTCTTCTCGCAAAGACTCAACTTCAGCTTCATTGGATTTCTCTGTTCAGAGCAACAAAGGGTATACGAATTTAGGTTAAGAATCAACACAAAGGAAACGAAGATGGTAGGAAGAATGAGTAAGATAGTCAACATTTCATCTAATAAAAATATGAAACTTTCAGCGTACTCTCTAGTACCTTCCAAATCCTCAGTGGCAGATTTTAGCTGCTCATTTCATGCATTAATTTCGCAATCTCATCAGCCTTTGCCTGTAAAAACAATTACCAGAAAAATTGGTCCAGAAGCACCATAGCTGTAGAACAACCCTGTGATGGAAACCTTAAGATGTACCTGAGCTTGCCTTGCAGCACCTTGCAGTGCATTTTCTAACATCTTCATTTCCTTTTTTGCCCTCTCTAATTCCATAACAACATCAACAGAGTCAGAAGCATTTGTTGCAGAGCTCGAACGCTTGGCTCTCATTTAATTCACTAGCTTCAAGTCTTGAATCTAAGTCACGAGAAACGAAATCTACAATTCTCTCTGAAATTTCATCTGAGAAGATCTCTCCAGCACAGAAGACTCATAAGCAGGACCAGCCGTATCATTAATTAAAGACAGTTGAGCATCAGGGGCTTCTATCGTTTTTAAATTATCTATATCAGGTGAAACTGCAACATTTACAGACGAGGTCTGTTTTCCAGATTTGTACCCTTGCTTTCCTGTACATTTGTTTGTCTCATCCGTATCAGCAATCTCATGTGGTCCATTGAAAACATCAGTTCCAGTGTCCTCAGGCATAGGCTCCTCTGCTCTGATTCAGCATCTTCCAACTTGGGTGGCTCTGGCTGTGACTCTTGAGAAGCTGTCACTTCCGGCTTTTCAGTAGGTTCAGAAACTAGACGTGTCAGCAGATGATTCAGGAACTGAAGAATCTTGGAGAGCCATCTGGCGATTCAGGTTCATCATCTTTTTGATCTAAAACAACAGTCTCTGTTATTACCTCAGGAACCTCTGCTGGGTCATCTTCCCTTGTGATATTTGAATCTTTAGTTGATTCTGCTATCTCAGTGGATAGCTTACCCAGATCCATCTTCTTCATTGCTTTCGATTTGAGATGGATTTCTGTAGTGGCAGAGTCTTCCAATGTATCAAGTGTCTCATCAGAGGTGTTACCCATGAAGGACATGACAGGTGGCCACATACTTGAAGCTGCATTATTAAAGAAAAAATAGATTCATGTTGTGAACACAGACCAAGCTACAGGAAACTCATCACTGATTAATATTGTTAAGTAAAGATAGAACAACCCTTGAACTAAACAATCAGAAATAAACGAACGGATCCAAAGGCATAAAATACTACGTGCAAAATTCTCTAATCTGAAAAACTTCCAAAAATGTATCATTGCAACAGAAGATAGCACAAAGGTACCTTCACCGCAGATTCAGATTTTTCATCAAATCAAGGGGCGTTGTCGAAGTTCTTCTCGATGTTCTTAACGCTCTCCTGGAATTTATTAACGCCCCAGTGAGATCTGGGAATCCTCCCAGAGAAACTTTCCCGCTGAACCAAGCCATCTCCTCTCCACCACGAATCAGAAACTTGGTTCGACCTCAATCTCCCAAATCACCGGACCAAGAGCCCTGGAAAACAATATTAATTACGAACAGAGACTCGAGTTTAGAATCCGATAGGAAATCAATCAACAACAATGCACGTGGAGAGATAATCGAACAAGCATCTCCCTATTAATTTCTCTGAGATCAGAAGAGCTTACGAGAGTTAGGAAGATGCCTCGTGATCGCAATCTCACGTTTAGATTCCAAATCCAGCTTTTTGAGTTTTTTTTTTCCTTCTCTCTCCCACCGGCGGGTGTCATAAACGACGTCGTTATAACAATCTAATTTCGCTAAATCGCATGATTATTGGTAGAAAGTTGAAGGCCTTTACAAGCCATTAATTTGGGGCAATTTCTATTCTAGATCCATTTTATAAAATAAGAAGGCCTTTACGAGCCCACTAATTTGGGGCGGCAACCAAACCTCCAAGACTCACAAACATTGCATATTGGTTCTCTGATAGTATTTTCCAAGATCAATCAAATTTTTAAGTTCGCTGAACTTCAAATTGAGATTCGGGTATATTCTTCTCCAATAATAAAACTTGTGAATACCTTAAAAAAAATTGTTTTATTTACATGTAGTCTTTAATATTGATAAAATTGATTAAAACTGTAAACGTTTACAAATAATAAAAATACATCAAAAAGTGTTAGATACAAAACTGATTAATAAAACCGCTATATTATAATAAATGATAACCAGATAACTTAAGCTAACTAAAATTTTTTAAATAAAATACTAAATTACTCAATATAACTAGTTTTGTTACTGTTCTTACATATTATCAATTTATGAGCTTTAAATGATATATTAATCTATTTGTTAGTTAGGAACTAAATCAGTATTTTTACATATGGAATATTAATGAAATATAAATTATACGGAATAAAATGATAGATATAAAATTAATAAATTATTTGCAAGATAGATAACTTTAAGAATTAAAAAATATTAGGAACCTCAAATATAAGGTTTTTTAACAATGAAACCTCAAATATAAAATTTCACCATTCAAGACTAAAATTTGAGATTTTACCATGCTTTTATAGTATATGAAACTTCATATTTTCATTTTTTCTTGGTAATTATGTTTAATTCATTTTTTTAAAGAGTTTATATGTTGCTTTGCAACTTATTAAGCGAAATACAAACGGAGAACAACCCCATATAAGAAAGATAAGGAAACTTACAACAACTTACATCAAGGAGCCTTGTATACGCTAAGGAAGAACAGGAGAAATGATGGTCGGATGTGCGTGTTTGGAGGAATGGAAGAGAAGATGATATCACGACTCTGCATGTCCCGCCATCAGATTGATTGTGGAAGCATATATTTACCTATTTTAGGTCCCGGGTTACATATATTTCGATTGCATTCTCATCTGTGGTGTTCCTTTTTATTTATAAAAACATACATTTTATTTATATAGCAGTGCACGCACGCAAAGGCAATCACATAGTTCTCGTATTTATATGTAACGTTACTTGTTATAGATTTATATACAGTATTTATACGTGTTATGGTTATCATCAGTTATTGCGGTGAATGGGTTCTAACCCTTATGTAAAAGATTTAACTTTAAGGTTTTAATTTAGGTTTTGGTTGTGATAAGAAAATGTCAGTGTGTATGACATTTTCTTCTTTTTCGATGTAAGTTTCTTTAGCTATGGCAAATGTGCGGTATCTAATTTATGGTATATCCACTAAATATATGGTACATACTCACGTAGCTTTTAACTAGGTAGCTAGCCCTCTCACAACCTTTCTTTTATGCTGTAACCAGTACTCAAAATTAGGAAGGTTATGAATATAAAGAATTTGAAGGCAAATGAATGAATAATAAAATTATGGAATTAAAAAATAGAATTTCATCTCACTCCATTCATTCACGAGTTTTTAATAATGAATGTTTATAACTACATTCCATTTTTTCATATATTCCAAAAAAAATCATTAGAGTGAGATTTGATTTTTATTCATTTAAATTGTAATTTCTTTTGAAATTTGAAGGAATAAATCACTTCATACAGTTTTACACCACAAATTGGTAATTCATGGTTTCATCTGATTGTCCTCAACTAACTGTCCATCTTTGGTTTTGTGGTTGGAAGTACCAAGAATATTAGGAACGTACGACATATATAAATACACATGAAACGTCATCTGTATAAAACTGAATCAAATGCATTGTACTAATTATTATATGGAGCAAATCGTCCTCACTCCTCTCACTCTTTTGTCAGCTGGCACAATCTCCTATCCTATGACACTATTCCCTCCTCACAGGTCTGCAGACTCAATGTCACATTTGCATAATAACACGTTTACTCTCAGTGCGAGATCATATTCCATTTTGGTGGGTCAATTCTCTTTCTAAAGTAGTAGCAATTTTGTAAGGATGTAAATGAAAAAGAATAGTCACTGGTTAAAACCAAACAACAAAAGAGAGAGAGAGAGAGCTAAAGATAGTCAGTTGCATCTTGGAACCAAGTTAAAAGTTTGTCATAATTAATTTGGTAGACCCTACGTTCACTTCCAAAGTTAGTTCGACCTGAATAAAGAAAAACCCTATTAAGAAAACGGACTGGCTCTGGAGTTTGCCAACATGGGTAAGAGATTTATCGTGGAAAGGGAAACATTTGCCCAAAATCCTAAGTAGTAATTGAGAGTATTAGAGGGAGAGGAAAGCAGCAAAAAGGTACAAAAATGTGAAAAAGGAATCTAGAGGCAATAGTTTAACAATTAATATAGATATAGCGAATAGAGGTTAGACATTGATTAATTAATTAACTAAAGAGCATGTGGTGAACGTAAACGCTATGGTTTGGTTGCTTCCATTGCTATCTACCTTTCCTAACTAACAATTCCATCGCCCGTACGACTAACATAGAGAATAGTAGAAGAAGAAGAGGAACCATATTTTTATTAAAAAAGAAGAAGAAACCATAAATCTGGTGAAAGGTTTGAAAAAATGATGATTCATCATAGTTCTATTTACAATATATCTTTTTATTAGAATATTTTTTTCCTACATATTTCCCCATTAACGTACGCATATGCTTTAGGGTTGCGATTTACGACATACTCTCCTTTATTTGAACGATAGTTACAAACATAAATATAGATATTTATAACCTTTGTGATTTGTCATGAAGATCGCACAAACTTCTTATGTTTCAATATGCATGATATTTTTTTTTAAATGTTGTTTCATAGTAGATTGACATTTGCATGAATCAATACAATTTTAATTTTATCAAAAAATGTGGTAACCATATACTTTTGTTATTTCCATTCATAATTAAATAAAATTTAAAAATTATATTTAATAATAATTTGATAAAAATAGTTTTTTAAATATTTATGCATTGGGTTAAAATATCAAGTAATATGAATTGGAGGGAGTATATTACTATTTGAACTTTTCATTTACAAGAACATATATATTATAAAATATATTTGGAACACATATATGTATATATATGTACAATTATTTCCGTTTGATATAATGATAATAATGAAGATTAACATGTCAAATATTTAAATCACATCCATGTACATAGGTGGCGTTATACATATGATGGATGGTGATTAATTAATAAAGAGGGGTTGGAGGAAATGGAAAAGGGTTGGATGCAAACCCATAAAGAGCATTCATTTCCTTTTAAGGTCGCTAAAATTAATGAGTAACGATCCGTCAATGCACCTCTCTCTCTCGTTGACCTCCTACTTCTCTTACGTTGGATATTGCTCCTCCCTGTCTACGTCATCTACTGTATTATTTTTAACTTTCTCCAACTTATTCAACAACTATTCTCCTGCCTTTACCATTAACTAGCTAGTCTTAACTATTGTTTAATACTGCTAGGTTCTACTAGCATGTAAGATTTGGTTTTAATTATGGAAGTATTAGTTAGCATCTATATTATTAAAATTGAAGTAACTTTTGAGACTGTTTGGAAGTAATGATAGCAGAATAAAGAAGAATTGTTTGGAAACATGGATAAAAGATTATACTTCATTTTATTTGCACATTTAACCATTGCATTTACAGTAAAATAAATAAATATATTTTTTATATTTCTTTTTATTTAAAGATTCTGCCATTGCATTTAAAATTATCTATATTATTAAAACTGAAGTACCTTTTGGGACTGTTTGGAAGTAATGATGGCAAAATAAAGGAGAATTGTTTGGAAACATGGATAAAAGATTATACTTCATTTTATTTGCACATTTAACCATTGCATTTACAGTAAATATACAAAAAATTATATTTTTTTATATTTTTTGTTCGTATATTAGAAAAGATTCTTGCCCATCGCATTTAAAGATTAATCGTATGTATAATTGAAAAACTTGAAGTAACCTTTTGGGACTGAGTTGTGGAAGTAAATGAATTAGGCCAGCAATAAAAGTGGAGAATTGTTTTGGGAACATAGATTAAAGAGATTGATACCTCGATCTTCTATTTGCCACGATTTAACCATTTGCATTTATCAGTAAAATAAATAAATATATTTTTATATTTCTTTTTCTTTAAAGAATTCTGCCATTTGTGCAGTTAAAAATTAAATCTATATTATTTAAAACTGAAGTACCTTTTGGGATCTGTTTGGACAGTAAATGAATAGCAGAATAAAGGAGAATTGTTTGAAACATTGATAAAAGATTATACTTCATTTTTATTTTGCACATTTAAGCCATTGCATTTACAGTAAAATAAATAAATATATTTTTTATATTTCTTTTTATTTAAAGATTCTGCCATTGCATTTTAAAAATTAATTTAATTAATTAATTACAAAGGATTTTTATTTTTTGTGGCGAAAAGAAAAACACAAACTGCAATATATAGTATATATTATATAATGTGTGAGTTAGAGGCAAAAAATACTTGCATAAATATATATCATTATATTATTATATTATATTTTTATTTTGAAATTACGTATTATAAATTTTCATTTTTTCTTTCAATTATATACAATTAAGAAGTTAATTTATGAATATTTATTTATGTGTTTTCTGTTTTTGATTTTTTATTAAAATATATTTTCCGGATAACAACACAATATTACCTTATCTAATTTAGTCAAATATAAAAATTAGAGAGTTCAATTTAAAAAAAAACAAAAAATCATAAAATAATGATAATTCATAGAAAACTAATTTAGTATGTTATTTTTTTTTTAAAATAAAAATATGTTCAAATATGAATAGTATAATTAAATCAAAACACCCGCACGGGGTGCGGCGTTAAGTTCTAGTTAGTATTATAATTAAGTATTATTGTTGAAGCAACAAGGCATTTAAGGTTTCCATGTAACTCTACTATTATCCTGTTCACTCTACCAATGCGTTTTGGTTGTCATATGCTCACGCAGTTACTTGCTTTAGCTACAACCAATTTTATATAGAGAGTTTTTTTTCTTATTTCAATCCAAAATAAAATACTCATTGAGATGTACTGTTACATTCTGCATACACAATTTACTAGTATGTCGTTTTGAAAGAAGATATCATATTATAAAATCCTAGAACTAATTAGCATATCTTTAATAAAGAAATAGATGTCATAATAATAAGAGTAATGATGGTAATTAAGGAGGAAAGAAGAATAGCTGAAAATGCGGTTGTAGAATTAGGTGCTTAAAGTTAGTTGAGTCCATCCCAGTATCTAACAGTCAACTCTCTCTCTATCTCTCTTTCGTCCTTATTATTAATTTATTTTTAAAAATTATAACCTGACATATACATATGTCTTTCTCGCTCTACTCTCTACACACAATTTCAATTTAATTCAATTCAATTAAAGAAGAGACAAATAAGTTCTGTCTTTGTTTGTATACCCTTAAATTATGCAACCCCCTTATTCTCATTCCTTCTTTCTGTCAACAGTAATTTTATAGGAAAGTCATTATGTAGTTTAAACTCATTAAAACTCATAAGTAATGGCAAACTTATGTTCAACCACCTGATTTTCAAAATCTAAATTAAAAGGATAATTTTTTCCAGATTCAAGATTCTCATAAGTAAGAACATATCGAATATTTATATTTCTAAAATAATATCCATCGATGGTTGCAGTTGATGTATAAGCTGGCCATGTTTCAAAGTAATCAAGTGTGAATATAATTGTAAAACTAATTCATGAATATATATAACTATGAAAAGGGAAGCTTAGTTATATTAAATGAAGCACCTAAAAGTCAAGCAATAGATAAATATCTGAAAATCGACCGTTTACATAATTGGAATTGAAGGGCTAGCTTAGCTATATAGCCTTATCTGTATATGTAATATTAATATAAGAGTATAAAATAAATTTAAATAATAGTAAAAGTGAGATTAATATAAATAGAAGGAAGGAGGAGAGGGAAGATAAAAGCAAACTCAAGATTAGGAGTGTATGTCAATGGCCGTCGAGATGTCATCGAAACAACCCACCAAAGACTTCTTCTCCTCTCCAGCCCTCTCCCTCTCTCTCGTACGTATACTTTCTTTAACTTATACTCCCACAAATCATAGAAATTGATTCATATACTTGTATTATATTATATATATTATTGTATAAATTTACATTTTAATGTTGATGTATATATATGTATGTATAACAGGCTGGGATATTCCGGAATGCATCCTCCGGCAGCACGAATCCTGAGGAGGACTTTCTGGGGAGAAGAGTAGCTGACGATGAGGATCGGACGGTGGAGATGAGTAGTGAGAACTCGGGACCAACGAGATCCAGATCAGAGGAGAATTTGGAGGGTGAGGAGGATCAAGAGGAAGAGGATGGTGGAGGAAACAAGGGCAACAAGAGGAAGAGGAAGAAGTATCATCGCCACACCACCGATCAGATTAGACACATGGAAGCGTACGTTCTTTCTTCCCTTGACTAGTATACTCGTTCTCATATGATTCTACATGAATATATATGACTATTGAGGCATTTCCATTATATAATATTAGGGTTTCAAAACAAGGAACATTCATTATTAATTGGTCTTGCCTATGTACATACGTTTTCATATGAACAAACTCTATACATATACAATTCATACATGAATATGATATATTATGAATGATACTTTCAATTCATTACACTAATGTGTATCACCTGTTCTCCACATATACATCCACTTTAATTAGTAATAGTCATCCATCATCATGCCCTATATGTATATATGTACCGTTCCAGCAAAAAGAACGAAGGATGCATATTTCATGTAAATATACAAATTTATTGCCGATGATCCAGCATTATACTTCAAAACGTTTAACTATGGTTTGCCTATATATATATTCTTAGTCTTTATTTTTGGTTGGACATATGTTGAATTGTTTCGTTTCATCATAGTTAGAGCCGAGAGAGCGCCTATATGTATAGGTAGTTAGGGTTCATTTGCCTATAAGAGTTTCATGCTTTAGAATACAAAAAAAAAAACAATGTAATGGTTAGTTATATATTTGAATAATGATGGAAATTTTAAAAGATCTGGAATTAATGAAAATTTGAGGTTTGCATGCAGGCTATTCAAAGAAACACCTCATCCGGACGAGAAGCAAAGACAGCAGTTGAGCAAGCAATTAGGACTAGCTCCTCGCCAGGTCAAGTTCTGGTTCCAAAACCGCCGCACCCAGATCAAGGTATGTATGTGTATCATCGTCTATTGCTACTACTCGTGATGATATGGATTTTTTAAAGATAGTTATAATAAAATAAAACATGATCATACTGCAGGCTATACAAGAACGGCATGAAAACTCATTGCTGAAAGCTGAACTAGAGAAGCTGAGAGAGGAAAACAAAGCGATGAGAGAGTCATTTTCCAAGGCTAATCCCTCGTGCCCCAGCTGCGGAGGAGGAGGAGGTGGAGGAAGCCCAGATGATCATCTCCACCTTGAAAACACTAAACTAAAAGCCGAGCTCGACAAGCTTCGTGCAGCTCTCGGACGGACTCCTTATCCCCTTCAGGCCTCATGCTCCGATGATCAACAGCGACGTGTTGGCTCCCTAGAATTCTACACGGGGGTCTTTGCCCTCGAGAAGTCCCACATCGTGGAGATTGCCAACCGAGCCACCCTTGAACTTCAGAAGATGGCCACATCCGGGGAACCTCTGTGGCTCCGAAGCCTTGAGACTGGACGTGAGATTCTTAACTACGATGAGTATCTCAAGGAGTTTCCTCAACCTCAGGGCTCTTCGTTTCATGGACGAAAAACCATTGAAGCTTCCCGAGATGTAGGGATCGTGTTTATGGACGCACATAAACTTGCCCAAAGTTTCATGGACGTGGTACTTTCTTTTTTTTTACTTATTTCATTTGGAATATATACTATTCACACAATCATTAGGTAGAAACACAAAATATTGATCTGTGTATCTGTGCAGGAGCAATGGAAAGAGATGTTTGCATGCTTGATCTCAAAGGCGGCCACGGTTGATGTAGTTCGACAGGGTGAAGGACCTTCAAGGATCGACGGTGCCATTCAGTTGGTAAGTACCCATCACCTTTGTATATATTTAGTGATAATATATTAATGAAGACAAATGAGCTAATACTAGAGCCGGATCTGGACCAAGCCTAAAGAAACATCCGCCTTGTGGTCCTATTTTTATATGGACACCCGTCCCTAAATTGTGAAAGAATATTTTTTTTACAATGTGCTTAAAATTTTTTTAAGGTCCTCAAATTCTCAGATCTGACCCTGGTTGATACATGCATGAACATTTTATATGGATATTGTTAATTTTGGCAGATGTTTGGGGAGATGCAGCTGCTCACTCCTGTTGTCCCCACAAGAGAAGTCTACTTTGTGAGAAGTTGTCGGCAGCTGAGCCCTGAGAAATGGGCCATCGTGGACGTATCTGTCTCGGTGGAGGAGGACAACAACACAGAGAAAGAGGGTTCACTGCTGAGATGTAAAAAACGACCCTCAGGGTGTATCATCGAGGACACCTCCAACGGCCACTCCAAGGTCACCTGGGTGGAGCACCTTGACTTGTCTGCTTCCACGGTTCAGCCTCTCTTCCGCTCCTTTGTCAACACCGGTTTGGCATTTGGTGCTCGTCATTGGGTTGCCACACTTCAGCTCCACTGCGAACGACTTGTCTTCTTCATGGCTACCAACGTCCCCACCAAGGACTCTCTCGGTCTGTCCATTTACTCTCTTTTTCTTCCCACTCCTACATGATTAATTAACCCAAATTATCATCGCAGGAGTTACAACGCTGGCCGGGAGAAAGAGTGTACTAAAGATGGCGCAGAGGATGACACAAAGCTTCTACCGCGCCATTGCTGCTTCTAGCTACCATCAGTGGACCAAGATCACCACCAAAACTGGACAAGACATGAGGGTTTCATCAAGAAAAAACCTTCATGATCCTGGCGAGCCTACCGGAGTCATAGTTTGCGCTTCTACCTCCCTCTGGTTACCTGTTTCTCCTACTCTTCTCTTTGATTTCTTTAGAGATGAAACTCGTCGCCATGAGGTACGTACCTTCTAAAATCCACACATACACTTACATACACACAACCATGTAGAACCGGTTTGATTCCACTCATATATATATAGTGGGATGCTTTGTCAAACGGAGCTCATGTCCAGTCTATTGTAAGCTTATCCAAGGGACAAGACAGAGGCAACTCAGTGTCTATCCAGGTATGTTTGTTTTATCATCTCATCCTCTCAGTTTCTCTGCTTGACTTCCATATATTCTCTAAAATTATTTATTGTCTTCTCAAAAATTCCAGACAGTGAAATCGAGGGAAAAGAGCACGTGGGTGCTGCAGGACAGCTCCACAAACTCATATGAGTCGGTGGTTGTATACGCTCCTGTAGATATAAACACGACTCAGCTGGTGATCGCAGGGCATGATCCAAGCAACATCCAAATCCTCCCTTGTGGATTCTCAATCATACCTGATGGAGTAGAATCACGACAACTGGTAATCTCGTCTGCACAAGAGGACAGAAACACACAAGGAGGGTCTCTCCTCACACTGGCCCTCCAAACGCTAATCAACCAATCTCCTGCAGCAAAGTTGAACATGGAGTCTGTGGAATCCGTCACAAACCTCGTCTCTGTCATGCTGCATAACATTAAGAGAAGCCTGCAAATCGAAGATTGTTGATGATAACTCACAGCATGTGTTACTTTTTTTATAGAAAGTATATGATAATGTATAGCAGTGCATTAAGTTTTGTATAAAAATAACCAACTCTCTCTGTCTTTCTTCCACCATACTATTATCCAAATATTTTTTTTGCTGCTAGCATTAAGAACTATTAGAGCATGTTTATTATGGGCTTTTTAACCAAAAATAGTGGTGAGATCCACCACTTTCTTTAAAAACCGTTTTTTAAAATTGTTAATTAAGAACTGACTCTCGCACTGTTTCGTGGGTTCCACTGACACGTAATGGTCTACGATTGGTTCGTTTTTTTTTTTTAATTAAACAAAAAAAGTTAAAGAATCCATAGTGGGTTCTATGGATAAACATGCCCTTATACTCGACTAAAAAGAGAAAACTAAAGGCATGATTAAATTTGGTCTCTTATGATAGAATTATTAGCTTCCATAAGAGACTTTTCTTAACTTTTAACTAAGAAAACTTAAGAACTGTGTATTGTCTTAAATAAGAAACATAAAAAACGTAGCCGAAAAATGTAAAAAAAAAAACCCGTCAAATTAAAAGTTAAGAACTCCGCTTTAAGAGATTCGGTTAGTGATGGTCTAAGAGAACTCTATAACCATATGAATCTTCCGACAAACCATAAACACAATCAGAAGCAGATACACAAAGGGTAAGTAGGGCTTCCCCCCCCCCCATACAATTTTAAATTCTCCTTAGAATGCTAAGAATAAAAGCTGTCCCCTAACAAAACCAGCTCTCAAAACAGTTGAACTTTTTTTACAATCATCATATAGGGAGATATATATAATATTGGATATGGTTGTAAGCTTTGTAATTAGGTTTACAATAAAATAGGCCTAATATTAAGCCCGCTTTTGATAAAAAGAATTATAAACAAATTACAAAACCCATCTTTTTATTTTTGAATCCTAATAATAAAGTAATAATCCCTCTCTTTCTTGGCTCCTTTTTGTGTCCTAATTTGTTTTTTTTTCCACTATGAAAAAAGTAAGCCACAGATCAATGCCGTGCCGTTGGACTCTTGACCCCGCCTAGGGTTTCGAGGTATGACGTCTTCTTAGTGGTGACAACATTTAGTTTCTCCTTCATCAACTGATCATCCGACGTGTCTTTCTTCGAATCCAAGTCTTCGTTCCCCTGATCAAAGTCCCATCCCATGAAATCCGACAACGTCATGCTTCCCACAAGTGTCTCATCCTCTGGTTCCATTGGTGTGCTCCTCTTGTTCACCGCTCGATCTGCGTCTAGAACGTCATTGATTCTCGATAGTACCGTGTAGGCCAAGCTCTCCAATATTCTTGAGTAGCTCTCCAGCACCGATTGCCCCACGTCCTGTTGGTGGTGAAAACCATGTAAGAAACCGAATGGATCAAATTGATGCAAAACTAGAATTAGTTATTAGAATGGTTGTGGGCATAGCCAAATGAAACTTTAGCTTAAGATTCCCCAAAATTTATCAAAATAGATTCTCGAATTTGTAAAAGAATTTTTTTTTTAAAAATTTACTAAATTGTTTAGAACCCCCTTAATCTCAGGACGCCCCTGGTTATTTACCTTGCTGAATTGGATTTTACTGATGTCTAGAGAAGATTGAGAAATCCCAGGGTATCTATGCTTGAGGATGAGCAAAATGGTCTCAGCTCGTTCTTCGAACACCTCTCGCTTCTCCAGACTCACGCCTGAGGCCCATGGGGCCGATGTTTTGCTATCCTTTTGAACCATTTTGCGTTTCCATATGATGATTGATGCCTCGATTTTGTTTTTCAGGTCTAAGATCTTGTGTTCTGATGACATGTCCATGGTGCTCAGGAACTGGTCCGGGTCGAAAAACTCCACCGTTATATTCTTATACATCTGATCGCCAAGACTGGCTCTCCCATTCTACACATAATAAACAAAACAAAGTGTTAATTCCATCAACTCTCAAATCAGCAAAGCTATTGGTAGCATTGTTCTAAAAATCAGGTTAGTCAGCAAATCGAGTCTAAACAAAATGATTTTTTCAAAACAGTTAAAAATCGGCCTAAACATTAAATAGTATATAAAATGCCTAAACGTCGTATAGAAATTTCTTAAACATTTATTGGTAGTGTTTACCTTGGGGAGAGAGTCGATGTAGCTCTCTGGGATCTCCATCTCGAACAAAACTTGCGCGTTTATGGCCATGGCTGCCTTGAGTACCTGGTTTACACAATCTTTTTGGTACTGCAAAAACCTTCTCGAAGCTTCTGATAGACCATCTGGAGGTACTTTTACTTTGGGAATCCACCATTTTTCGTCATGTTCCTTAGCGTTGTTGTCAGGCGAGTCTTTTGAGATATAGCTGAACTCACTTTGGTCTTTAAAATTGTCTAGACAATCCTAAGAGCCATAACACAAAAAAAACTTGATGACTTGATTGTTTTTGAGCTTATAAGAAGTCATATCATATCAAAAATCTTACGATGAGCATGGCGTCAAGTTTCTTCAAGGCGGGGATGTTCATGTGGAGGTCAGTGCGTTGGCGTGTGGTCATTATCTGTTAAAGTAAGACTACTGAATCATAGGTTGTTTCCAAGTCATATGCACAAGGGAGTAGTGACTAACCTCCATAGTGGTCCCATCTTTGTTCTTTTGTTGAGACGGAGCAAACTCAACGACATAGTTTGTCACAGAGAGAAGCCAATCAATCTCTCTTCTCCATCTTTCTTTCCTATCTGCAGGCATTGGCTCCAGACGCCGTTGCTCTCCAAACACAGAAGCTACCAACAACATGATCATCAGATGTGTGACCATCAATATATATATATCATCCTAGAAAATCATACCTGCAAGGTTTGTGATTGCGTTTGAGAGAGCGAGAGCAGAGCAAACACCTTTGCCTCCACCAGAATTGTCCTCTCCCAGTAGCAGCTTGGAGAAGCGCTCTTTCATCTGTTCCATGTCTGATGTCATCATCACAAGACAGCTAGATGAGAGATACATATATATGTTATGAAGTTTCAAATTGGTAAAATAGTAAAAAGAAGAGAGACATGCCTGCGAGAAGCTGTTTCTCTCTAGCATGTGCTGCAGCGAGCGCTGCTTCATCCGCAGATGGTCTTGAGAGTAGTGGGCTCTTGTTAGGATGGATTATGGTCAACGGTTCAACCTCTTGAGATCCAGCAGCAGGCTCATCTAAACCGGTTTTAGAGATGGGGCTGTTGGATTGTTTCCCTGCATTGTTGTCGTTGTTTCTCCATTTGAAATTGAAGAGCTTGCTCCTGTAGCTTTCCTGCTCTTGTTCTGATGCACGAACCATTATTGATTTTTTTTTATTTTTAAATTGTTCGAAAGAGCTAGGGAGAAGAAGAAGAAGAAAGAATGGAAAAGAGAAAAGGCCTGAGAAGGCCTCTCTTGTGATCGACGAGTCAGAGAGATAAAAAGAAAAAGGAAAGAAGCAAAAGGATTTTAGCAAGAAGCTATAGCTAATTGGGTGAGAAAACCATAAAAAGGGAATGCTAATTGTTACACTGATTTTGGATTGAGAAAATTGTGGGAAAGCAATGGATTTGAAGGTCGAAACGTGAGGAGCATGTTTTAGATCACACCTGTTATTTATAACTAAATGATTAATAAGGATTTTGATAATGAGAGATAGAGAACAGTTTGAATAAAATGATTTGGAAGTCATAATGGATTTTGTGAGATTACCCTAATTAGCCTATACATGAATGTATTACGGTGCCTTCTTTTTAGGTTCATGAACTCAAATTTGCATGAATTTCAAACGTGCAATGTTGTCCATAAATTTGAAATTGTCATTGCCTTTACTTATGACTAAGGCCTCGATTGGTACAGCAGATGATAAAACATTAGCAGAATGCTGTAGAAGCGTTATGCTGCAGAAGTTGTATGCTTTCATTAAAGTTTTTAATAAAATGATTGGTAGAGCATTAGCAATATACAATTTAAAAATTATCATAGAAGTTAGTGTATAATATATTTATTTTAAAATAATATCTATATATACTATATTAATAATCTATTTGTTATTAGAAATAAAAAATTATTCATTTTTCAATTATATTATAATTTATATGTGAAATATTATTATTTACAAAAATGTAAAATTTATGTTAAAATATTAAATTATATTTGGATATAACATAATTTTTAATATTATAAAATAAAAGAACAAAATATAAATAAATAAATTATAAAATTTCTATATAAATTATCAATAATTATTTATAGAGTAGTAAATGATTCATATATAAAATTATTATAAAAACTAATATATGATATATAATTTATTTATTAGTGTCTAAATAATATATATATGTTTTATATATAAATAAATATATATTATTTTATGCTTGTTTTTTAAAATAATGAATGATATGTGTAATTATATAAATTATATTATTCTTTACATGTGAAATATTTTTCTTTTAAAAATTTTAATATATTTAACTGCAATTTTTATTTTTTTTTAAATATAAATTGATATTGTTTTATTATAAAAAATATTTTTTATATTAAAAATAAAAATAAATCAATTATATATAATTATTTTTTAATTTTTATATATTCTAAATACAAATGCTCCTCCAAAAGCTTCATATGAGAGCATTGAACCTAGAGCATTTGGAGAGCATTAGCATTTAGTAAATGCTCTTCTAAATGCTTATGAGGTAAATGTTGATTGGATAATAGAGAGCATAGTGCTTATGCTAATGCTCTACCAATCAAGCTCTAAGTGTTTTGTCCGTACATACAAGTATAATTTTTTTTTACAAAAGTTATTAACGCATATCTTACTAATTCAAAAACAAGCATGATAAAAAAAAATTCAAAAAATTTAAATCAGACATATATATAGTTATATTTGATAAAATAATTTATCAAACTAGGAATACTCTAAAATAAATTTAAAAAAAAATTATCCTAAAAATAATATTTAATAAGAAAATGTCTAAAACAATCTTTATTAAAAGGTGTAAATATATATTTATATTCTTTTGGGTTAACTAATCTAAATTTAGAATTTAGAGTTAATGGGTTAAGTTTTGGAGGTGAAGTTTAAAATTAAAAAAAAAAAGTTAAAAAAATATTTAAATTTTCAAAATAAAAAATCTATTTAGATTATTTTTTCAGGCAAAAACTTTTAAAAGTCTATTTAAGAGATTTACCCACATATATATATATATATGTTTATTGTTGTATTAAAATTTAAAAAACGCTCACATATTAGAAATATTTTAAAATATATTTTATACAAATGTTTGTTTGATTAATATTTAATTATAATTTATGGCAAATTTCTCACGTAGATCTTTTTAAAGTTTTTGTCACAAAATAGACTTTAAAAAAAGAAGACCAAAATAGATATTTTTTTTATTTTGAAAAATTTGAAAACTTTTTTTTAGTTTTAAACTTCATCTTTAAAACTTCATCTCATAACTCTAAACCCTAAATTTAAACTAATTTATCCAAGGGGTATAAATATATATTTACACGCTACACTCTTTATTAGAGTTTATTTTGAACATTTTTTCTTTGATTGCTGTTTTGGGAACAAAAACTTTTGTCTATTTTGATCATTATCTCTAATTATTATTTTTTAATTTTTAACTTTCATAATAGAATAATATTATTTTGATATTTTCAGAAGAAAAATTCTGTTATATGTAAAAACACAATATGTATATATATAAAAATTATCATGTTATTACAATACTGATTTCATATAACAACACAATATATGTAAGAATCTTTTTTTAGTATGTTTTATTTTTAATAATTATAATAAATTATCTAAGATAACATATAAATCTAATATTATTAGTATAAAGTTCGTTTTTAGTTATATCATAAATTATATATATAAGTTTTATTAAGCGTCTCATTGAATTTAAACTCTTTAAATTTTAAATGCCCAAAAGCGAAAAAATCGCAAAGTATTGATAAAAATGATGGAGAAGAAAGGCTCACTAGCTCTAAATAAACTATTGGGCCATTTCTATCATGGGTCATATAATATTTAGGGATGTTAATGTGGGGTAAAATAACCCAGCCCAGCCCAACCCACAAATAACCCGACTCAATTTGTACCTAACCCGTGAAAACCCAAAAACATCAAGGTTTGAATCCAAACCCATAAAATAACCCAGTGGGGTATAGGTTTACCCATGGGTACCCAAATTACTATTTTATTTGTTTTAAAAAAATCATATAGATTATTATTATTATTAACGTGAGTTTTAATATTTAAATAAAAATTTCCAGTTTTTAAAAAACTTATTTTGTGGTTTTTGGCAGGAAAACCCGTTTTTGCGATTTTGGCGAGAAAACTCGTTTTCATAGTATGGTGGGAAAACCCGTTTTCACGGTTTTGACGGGAAAATCCGTTTTTGCGATTTTGGCGGGAAAACTCATTTTAGCGATTTTGCCAGGAAAACTCATTTTTGCGATTTTGACGGAAAACCTCGTTTTGACGGGAAAACTCATTTTTGCGGTTTTGGCAGGAAAACCCGTTTTTACGATTTTAGCGGGAAAACCCGTTTTTGCGGTTTTGGCGGAAACTCGTTTTCACGGTTTTGGCAGGAAAACTCGTTTTTAGCGGTTTTGGCGGGAAAACCCGTTTTTGGGGGGAAAATTCGTTTTTGCGGTTTTGGCGAGAAAACTCATTTTGCGGTTTTGGCGGAAAAACTCGTTTTTGCGGTTTTGGCGGGAAAATCTGTTTTTGCGATTTTGGCGGTAAAACCTGTTTTTGCGATTTTGGCGGGAAAACCTGTTTTTGCGGTTTTGGCGAGAAAACCCGTTTTCATAGTTTGGCGGAAAGCCATGTTTTGGTGGGAAAACTTATTTTTGCGGTTTTGGCGGGAAAACCCGTTTTTGCGATTTTGGCGAGAAAATTCGTTTTCATAGTTTGGCGGAAAGCCCCGTTTTGGTGGGAAAACTCATTTTTGCGGTTTTGGCGGGAAAACTCGTTTTTGCGATTTTGGTGAAATTTTTTTTTTTGCGGAAAACCCCGTTTTGGCGAAAAAATCATTTTGCGGTTTTGACGGAAAAACTCGTTTTTGCAAAAAAAATCTAATTTTCTGATTTTAGCGGGAAAACTCGTTTTTAACGGTTTTGACAGAAAAATTCGTTTTTCAATTTTTGCGTAAAAACTCATTTTCAATTTTTGCGGATAAATTTCGTTTTTGTGATTTGGGTCAAAATTGATTTTATGATTTTATTTAAAAAATAAATAATATTTTCTTAGTGAAATGATTAAATAAGGAAAAACACAACTTTATATTAATTAAACCCATGGGTACTCATTACCCATTTGTATTTACCCAACATAATATGAGTTTTAAAAACTTTTACCCGTATTTGACCCAACTAAATTTAGATGGGTAAAAACTCAACCCATTATTGATGGGTTTGGGTAAACCCACGGGTAATTACTCATATTAACATCCCTAATAATATTGGCCCATATGACTTTACCACATATGACACTGGCCCATCTTATATCCCTACGCAGCTCTCTCTCTCTCTCTCACATCAAAAGCTTATAGCAACCACTAACTCTTGTGTGCGTTTCCAGAGAGGAGAGATGGAATCAATCGGAGTCCTCATGATGTGCCCCATGTCCTCCTACCTCGAGAACGAGCTTCAGAAGCGCTACAACCTTCACCGCTTCTGGAATTTTCCGGAGAAATCCGTCTTCCTCGAAACTCATCGGAACTCCATCCGCGCTATCGTGGGAAACGCTTCTGCAGGCGCTGACGCTCAGCTCATCAACGATCTCCCAAAGCTTGAGATCATCTCCAGCTTCAGCGTCGGCCTCGACAAGATCGATTTGGGGAAATGCAAGGAGAAAGGGATCCGAGTCACCAACACTCCCGACGTCCTCACCGAAGACGTCGCCGATCTGGCGATTGGGCTTATACTGGCGTTACTGCGACGCTTGTGTCAGTGTGATCTCTATGTGAGGAGTGGCAAGTGGAAGTACGGTGATTTCAAACTCACTACTAAGGTCTTCTCTCTACTCTTTACTTGACCACAACTTCTCTCTGTAATACTCTACAGGCTAGTGTAAATGTTTTAGATAGACCCTATGGAAGTTGAGTTTTATTAGAATAAATAAAATAGTCAGTGGTCGGGTGGTAGTTCCAGGATTTCTAAGCATGATTAACTTCAATCTTATTTGGGATTTTTAACTCGTGATTTGACCTTTTTAAAAAATATTTTTTTGGCTAAAAAACGTCTTTTAAATTTCGTAATTTAAACGTCAAATCATAAGTTAAGAAACTCACATAAAAAACCCGGATTAATCATGCTTTTAGCCAAAATTTTGTAAAAAATAATTGTGGACATAGAGACCGCCCTGATACTCTATGCAGTGTTGGTCCAACATTTTCCATTTTTTCTTGATGCTGTAAGGTTCACTTACAACTTTCTGCCTTTGTTATCCATCTAAAATGTTTTAATTCCCTAAATATAATTAAAATTATCGTTTAAAGTGCCTTTGTTATTCATATAAAAATGCTTTAGTTCCCTAAATATAACTAAAATTATCGTTTAAAATCATGTTGCATTAAGCGATCGATTAATTTGCCTATGCTCCGGACCAGCGCTGACTCTAGGTAGCATAGACAATGTACCATGAGCTCTCTTAGCTTTGATCTTCTATCTCTACTTGAGTATTAGAACTGAACATTATTTCTTTTTGATTCAGTTTAGTGGAAAGTCTGTGGGGATCATCGGTCTCGGTAGAATAGGGACTGCCATCGCAGAGAGGGCTCAAGGCTTCAAATGCCCGATTAATTACTACTCAAGAACTGTGAAGCCTGATGTAGGCTACAAGTACTATCCAACCGTGGTTGAGCTTGCTCAAAACTCGGACATCCTCGTGGTGGCATGCCCATTGACTGACGAGACGAGACACATTGTGAACCGGGAGGTGATGGATGCGTTAGGTGCAAAGGGTGTGCTGATAAACATAGGGCGTGGGCCACATGTTGATGAGCAAGAGCTAGTGAAGGCTCTAACGGAAGGGCGGTTAGGTGGGGCTGGGCTGGATGTGTTTGAGCAGGAGCCGCACGTGCCTGAGGAGCTCTTTGGACTTGAGAATGTGGTTCTGCTTCCTCACGTTGGGAGTGCCACTGTGGAGACGCGGAATGCCATGGCGGATCTTGTGGTGGGTAACTTGGAAGCGCACTTTTCTGGGAAATCACTTCTGACTCCAGTGGTCTGAGCTATTTGTTGTCAATTGAAGGGACTTTTTACTTTTATTATTATGATGTTGATAAACTAATACTGGAGAGGTTCACTTCTCTTCCAAATAAAGTTGCACTGTCGTATGTGTATATGTGATACGCAAGAACACTAATTAGAGTTGCATATAGCTGTGCCGCTTAAGACAAAGATGTCAACGATCAGATCCCAAACAGGTTACCTAAGGCCAACCCCATTGGGAAGTTCTTGATGGGTTTCTGACTGAGAGACTGTCGGTAGAGTTTTTTGCAAGAAAACTTAGAACCCTTTTAGAACCTGTGAGTACATGTCATTTTCCAATTGAGAACTTTTTATACAAAATACAGAAAATAAACTGCAACTAAACATTTATCAAAGTATTAATATTTAATACTAAAAACTTGATGTGGGTATCTCCGGTCTAACAAAACTGCTCATAGACGAGTCACGAGTAGGTAATGTTGTCAATCAATATATGTTTTGCCGAGAGAATCAGTAAAACTTCAGAAAAGTATATTATATCAGTCATTGGTTCATCCAAGCATTTAACTAGCGCTCCTTTCGAGCCTTCTTGTGCGGTTGAGTCGCTTCAGGGCACTTGCCTTTACTTTTCTCCATCTTGTCATCTTTTCCTTCTTCCCTGATGCACATAAACAATAGGAATCTTGGTAAATAACCTATCAGTACATCATGTGACGAAACGAGTGTTGGTAAAAAAAAGCCAAGTCCCAAGTCTATTATTCCCTGTACTAAAAAAAAGAAGGGTTTGGTTTGAAGTCATACCCTCCCCTTGATGATAGTCTTTTCCACACCTCTCCCTCCATCTCCCCTGAAGACATTAGTATATTGTACACTCAGTCATTTCCAACGTTCATTTCGCATAAGCCATAGATAACAAAAAGGGAACTAGAAAACTCACCATTCACTGCTTCCAAGGTAACTGAGAATTTATTCTTCACAACTAAACCTCCAACAAACTCCAACGCAGCACGGGCTTTCATAGCTGTTTGTGAATCTATAAAACAAATGTAACCCGAATCCGATCCACCAGAGAACTCTATGTGCTGAAAAGAAAGAATGATTGGTCAGCAATGTAACTCACTTTTTAGAAGGTTGGAAAAAAGTTTGCAAGTATAACCTTAACGCTGCCAAATCTTCTGAAAACATCCTTGAGAACCTCAGTATCACTGTTTTCCAATGGAGGAACAACAGTGCTGTCACTTTCCGTGCACAGACTAGCACATGATTTCTCTGCCACCAAATTTTTGGTTTCCACTTTCTCAGCACTGTCTTCCTTCCCTCTGATTTCATTTTCCAGATTCTTGGGATTTTCTGTTAGTCAGACAAGTTGCTGAGACAGTAGCTCTTAATCTCAATCTTTTTAGAGACCAAGTCTCTGAGAAACGAGAAAGTACCTTTATTTATTACTATTCCTCCATTGGCTATTCTTTTCAGTGTAAACTTGACAATCTGACCTCTCTGGAACCTGTGTAAATATTAGCAGAAACAATATGAGCCAACTTGCATTTCCTCCATCAACAAGGGTTATGATCAAATACAAAAATAACAACAAACTGACTCGTTGTGGGAGGAATCTGAAAGACTTGACCCTGAATTTCCTAGTTTCTTGCTCAAATTCTCTCTTTGATGGTCAAAATCACTCCTGTATATCAAACAGAAACAGTTAAGAGTCATGTTTCAGGTTTGGAACAAACCCATCCTATTCCTTATCCTCACTTACTTTGGTACTAATACTAAATCAGCTCCAGAATAGACCAAGCTCTGCCTCAAAACATCTTCAGCTTCTTCCTCAGACGATAATTCAACCAAAGCAGTGCCACAAAAGTATTGCTTATTATCTCCGTTGTGGTGAGGTAGCCTCACACTATTCACCTGAAAAAATAGAAAAACTCAAATCAAACGAGAAATGAACAAGATTTATCAAGAAGACATCATAATATGAAGAAGAACCTTGGCATACTGTGAGAAGAAAGATGCCACATCCTCCATCTTTATGCAATACTCAAAAGGCGATGCTGCAACGGTTCTTCTGTTGACTTGTTCAAGCACCTTTTCCGGCTTGGAGAGTTTTGTTCCTCTACCGATCCTTTGCCCTTGGAAAGGATCAAAATCATAATTCAGAGGAGCATATTTTAAGACAAAACCGAATAGTAGTAGTAGCAGTACTACCATTGTCGGAAACTTTAAGAAAGTTAGAAGTGCGCAAGAGATTGGCTACTTCCTCCAAGATTCTCTGAGGGATGTCTTCGCGTTTGGTGTTACCGAGACCAAGGAGGTTCCTCATACGAGAGAAGGAACAAACAAGAGGCAGACTAACCACTAGGTTCGGTATGATTGATGACAGATCAAGGAGAAAACTTGCTTTTATAAAAAAAAGTCAGTTCATTGTAAAGAGAAACTGTGTCGTGTTGTAATATAGGATACGACCATCTTTGCTTTTGGAGACTTCTTTTCGGAGGAAACTGTCTCTGGGTAGATTACTATCACTGAAGTAGAACTCCACCTTTAACATATATATAGAAAAATAATATTTTGTTTGTTAAGGAACCAATACTCGCAAGGAATGTTCTAGAAAGGTATAGAGAAATTAAGACCTGGGTTATCAACTTGTTGGCGGTTTCTTCGTCGAATGAGGCCATAGCAGAGCAGAGCAGAGCAGGCAGCGAGTTGAGAGGAGGAAGAGGGGGAAGGAAGACGATACATAACATACGAGGGTTACATCTTATTTAACACACCGAGAGGTCCAGGCCCAACCTAAACTAGGCTTAACTCCCATCCTATAATGGGCTTTAGTCTGGGCTTCACTCCCATAATTAATGAGTGTGTGTTTTTGACTAAACATTTATGAGTGTGTGTAGATAAAGTTAAATGTAGACTCTAACCGCTAACCATCACATGAATATTAAAAATGAATAGAAAAGAAACGCATAGAATAAAATTTTAGGAATGACAAAAAATGATTATTGCTTATCATATTTAGTAAATAACAATATTATTTAATATTTTCTGGGTCAACGTATCATTTCTTTACGAGAATTATCATAAATTATCAGTTATCCACCAAATTATGACTTCGTGTTAGACCTTCCTAAATCGAAAATAACAAATTTATTTCTCTTCGAATTGGTAGTTCTAAACTTAATTATCTATATATTATGATTTTTATTAGTTTATTGTTAACTACATAATTAAACTAATTAAACAAGACAATAATTTAATTTTATACAAAAAGAAATGCTCAAACTCCACACTACCACTACCATCAAAAAAAACTTTGAAAACTTCATATTTTGAGAAATTTTGAAAATTATTTTTTGATAAAATTAAATTTTTGTTTTATTTTAAAATTGTTTGATTAATAATAAATCAAGTAAACTATCATCTATGTGTAGTTAAGTTTTAAATTATTAATTTAGAGAGAAATAGATTTCAACTATCGATTTTTAGAGAAACAAAATTATAATTTATAATTCCAAGAAGTATGACACATGCTGATGACAGTTCGATGAATATTTGATGTAATATAATAATTTTTGTGAGAAAATAACACGTTACTCCATATTTCTTTATAATAAGAAAACGAATGAAAAGAAAAAACGAAAGTGAATTTAAAAAAAAGAAAACATTAGGGAATGCATCCGCAAAATAGAATGGGCTTACTTGTTTCCTAAACTGGGGTAGGGTGTTGATGGGCCTACTTAACATCAAAAATAAAACATTGGAAAAGTTATCAAAATTAACAAATGGGCACTTGATAGTCGAAAAAAGAGATAATTAGTGAAATGCCCAAAATCGAGGCCCAAATTAGCAAAATGTACATGAGTCGACATTATTGGCCCAAAGCATACAATTCATTCCCGCAATGCCGAGAAAGCCCCTCCTTTCGCGAGTTGACCTTCGGCGCTTGTGTCAGCTCGCTGACACAACTTTCTACACGCCGAGTCTTAGGTTGTCCTAGGTTACTATTCCTTAACCTAACCTGACAGCTACAAGGCTTCCCCTCCACTCGTTTTCTCCGTTAATCGTGCTATTAGTTTAGTCTCTACAATCTATATGACATCGAGAATGATGATTGTATGAAATACCAAGATAATTTGAAGATAAAAGTCCTTATAGAGTGCAAAACCTTTTGTTAACAAGAGAAACAAACTTTGTAGTAGTGAAAGAGAGAGAACGAAAGCTGTGATTCAGGGCAAAGAATTGGAACACAGAAATCGTTGTCACTTGGGGGGCTTGGTATAAAAAAACGATCCTTAGTATCATTGTATTCGTAACAGTACATGTGAAGATCTTTATTAACGGTTGAAAGTGTCTTTAACAGGTATAGATTTGAGAGATGAGTCATCTGGTTCGACTTGTTGTGGGAGAGTGGGAAAGAGGTGCTCAAAATGCATGGGAGTTTTACGTCGACAATACAGCTGTGAAACACGATGTCTTGATGAAGGAAAACGAAAGCTATGTTAATCTCATGGGGATGGTGAGAGAGAAATACAATCTACAAAACCTTCTACGGGATACTGAGCCGGTGCTACTTACATATGATTTTCCTGACTTTTCTAGAGAGGCTGATGAATACTCGCCCCCACCTGTTGAAATAAAAGAGGATGGTGATGTGGAGCTGTTCATGGCTGTAAGAGTGGACCATGTGTGGCTGGAGATGTATGTAACATTAGGGGAAGAAGGTGTTGACCGTTACAGGACACAGAGGGCTGAGGAAGATGGGGTTACTGCAGCGCAACAACCAGTGGCTAGTGAGGAACTTGTTAGACTTGCAGGTATAATTATTATGTTAACGGTTAAAAATTTATTTAAGAGGTAACACTATAGTTAGCCGTTAAGTCATAATGTTTTAAATGATCGCAGATCTAAGAGCTATGGGTTACATGGTGGTGTACGGAGAGTTACTAAGAAGCATATGTAACCCAAGTGATTTTGCTATACTTGAGCAATCCTCATTGGGGTTTGAAGGGTACGAGGATCCTCACACTGAAGTAACGCCTATCAACATCGAGTCATCTGAGGACTCCTCTGAGCTACCACTAACCCAGGCTTGTGAAGTAATAGCCGGAGGGGGAACATCAGTGGAAGAAGGTGGTAACTTAGGAGGCCAAGACACAGAAGTAGGTGTTCGGTTAGGTAAGTTAAGCAAGCTTGTGTTATAGCTTTATTATGATAGAATAGTAAATTTGAAAACAATTCCGTTTATGCTTGTTTCAGCAAAAGCGCTAACTGATAAAGGGGAGGTAATGGTTGATAAGGGTAAAGGTATAATGCTTGAGGATGAAACAGCTGGTAAGCGTAGCAGAATAGGAGGACTTGCTGGTGATTCAGTGGGTGTGGATGGTATGGGTAAGTAAATAAATGTTAGGAAGAGTTGGTTATGTTAATGTGCGCTTTTGAAGATATGGTGTTAACGAGAATGTTAACTGTTAAGTAAATCTGTGTAGGTACCGGGTCAGCGACACAGTTTTCGTTAGGCTTGGTTGCTAATGAAATGTTTAACAGAGAGGGTGAGGGTTCGACTCTGATCCGAAACCTTGTAGCTGATTTCGCCGGGGCTTCAGACAATAAAGATAAATCATCGGGACCACAAGAAGGTCTTTACCGAGGAGCAGTAGAGGGTGGAGATGAAGGTATTTTAAACCAGAAAATATGGTTTTCTTATGTTGATGGTCTTGACAATTACAATATAGCTAGCTAATAGTTATTTTTGTCTGTAAAAGGAGATGATATGGAGTCAATGGGACATCTATATATTGGCAAAGTCTTCGAGAGCAAAGAGGCATTCAAGGTCCACATGACACTTTATGCCATAACAAACAAGTTCCGATTTCTGACGAAAAAATCAGAGGGCAGCAAAATTTTACTCCAGTGCAGAGGAGAAACGTGTGGCTGGAGAGTATATGCCGCGAAAATAACAGGGTCAGATAGCTTTCAGATAAGGACACTAAATCTGATTCATACCTGCTCATTGGGGGAGAGATGGGAATTCCGCCACCATGCAAATGCTAAGTTTGTGGAAGAAATGATAAAACATAGGTATGGACCTACTGCAAAAGGGGGACCAAGACCAGGAGCAATTAGGGACATAATAAGACACGACCACAAAATCCCTATTTCTTACTGGAAAGCATGGAGATCGAGAGACATAGCTGTTAGCGAAGGTGCGGGGGATGATGCGTGATCATTCCAGAAACTCCCTTCATACCTGGAGATGGTGTGCGCAACAAACCCGGGAACAGTTGTGGCACTGGAAACCACCCCAGCAGCCGAAGGTACGCAGAGATTCAAATATGTCTTCTTGTCGTACGGCGCAAGCATCCAAGGGTACAGCTACATGAGGAAGGTTGTTATCATTGATGGCACACACCTTAAAGGAAAGTATTCAGGGTGTCTTCTTACTGCAAGTGCTCAGGACGGGAACTACCAGATATTTCCAATAGCGTTTGGGGTAGTAGACAGTGAGAATGATGAGGCTTGGACTTGGTTCTTCAGCAAGCTCTCTCAGATTGTACCTGATTCGGAGGCGCTAGTGTTTGTATCGGATAGGCACAGTGCAATCTACTCAAGAATAAGAAAGGTGATTATTATTCTTAAATTTTCTAGCTATTTGATGGAGTAATCGTATCCTGGTTGTTAACGGCTATTTGATAGATTAACGATTAATTTCCATGGTGATGGTTAGTTAATATATTAGCGGATTAATGCTAAACTTAATGTCCGACGAAACTGCAGGTATATCCAATAGCACAGCACTGCGCTTGTATTCTTCATCTCCAGAGGAATGTCCAGACTATTTTCAAGAAAAAACACTTACTCTATCTCATTGGGCGAGCAGCTAGGGCATACAAGTTAGATGACTTCTATGTCCACTTCAACGAAATAAAGACAGTGGACATTGCTTGCGCAGACTACCTTATCAGGGTTGGACTAGAGCACTGGAGTAGGGCACATTTCGAGGGTGAAAGGTACAATGTCATGACTAGCAACCTAGCTAAGTCACTTAATGCTGCACTGGCAGAAGCAAGAGGGTATCCTATAGTAGCTCTTTTGGAGTACATTAGGACAATGTTAATGGGGTGGTTTTCCACCAGACGTGAGGCCGCTAACACCAATGTTAACGAGGTAACTCCTAAAGTAGCCGCTATGTTAGCGCGTAACTTTAATTTTGCTTCAGGTGCCACTGTCCGTCATATAATCAACGCGGAATTCGAGATTCGCGATAATTTGGGGGTCTATAATAGGGTTGATCTTGAAAGGAAGACTTGCTCTTGCAAGGAATTTGATAAACTCCGTATTCCGTGTGCCCACGCTGTCGCTGCTGCTGTCAATATCAACCATAAAGTGGAGACTTTATTAGCTGAGGAATACAACAACCTAAACTGGGTTAAAGCATACGAAGGAAGCATCAACCCGGTGAACATAAACATGGGCAGCGCGAATGAGTCACCAAATATCAACCTCTTGCCACCGACAACAAGGAGGGCAGCTGGAAGGCCTAGGAAAACAAGGATTCAATCAGCAGGGGAGTTCAGGGTAATAGTTTTTGATTTCTTTGCACATGTTATGCTAAGAATTTGCATTTACTGTTGTCGTTAACCGTAACCATACAATTTGACAGCAAAGTGGTGCGTATAAGAGAAGGAGGACTTGTACCAGATGTGGGGGTGCGGATCACAACCGCGCCACCTGTAAAACTCCTATCTAGAAGGAAGACAACTTATTCGGAGGAGGTGCAATGGAAGGAATGTTTTTTTTTTGAAGGTCTGATCTGGGGCGACCTTTTGCTTTTGGCTATGTAATATGATACTGCTGTTCCCCAAAGCTCTTCATTATTGACAAAATCTGTAATGTACAATCAGTGAAGAGGGTGTATTGGCCTCCATTGTAATATCCGGAAACTAAACTGTTATACGTTAATGAAGTTAGTTAACCGGTAATGGTATATGTACATGTAACGAAAATAGAGAAAGGCATATTACGGGTGATATAGTATGAGTAACATATTTTGAACTCAAATGTGTGTTTATACATGCTTGGGTTTTTGTAAATTTATTAGTGATAGAAGGTTAACAAATATTAGTTTAGGAGATAAATATAATAGGTACATGGTACAACTATTATTAGACCTAATTAACACGTTTAACATCTAAATATGGATTTAACCTTTAAAAGAGACGAAGTAGTTAAAAAGATTTCTTAGAGAAATGTGATCAGGGATAAGCGGTTGAGTTTAAACATTAACGCATAAAAACATTGTCTTAACAATTAAAAAAAACATAGCTTAAGCCTGGGAGGGGTTCTTAGGGGGCTGGGATAGGAAGCGGAAGAACTTAAGAGCCAGCTGTTTGGCAGCATCCGGAAGCACACACGGGGTAATAGCTCTGGCACCTTCCATACCCACTTGGCAATGAGCATCGATAAAAAGAACAGTCATAGGCGCTGCGTCGGTTGCTTTTTCTGATTGAGGGATGCCTCTAGGCCTCGTGATAGTGAATGCAGTGAGGCTCTCATTACTTGCTTCGGGATTCCAACCTCCGGTCAGATATGGCATCATATTAGCAATCGGGGTGAGCTCTTTCTTCAGCATACCATCGGTCTTCATAGCGATGTGGCAATCCATGACTTGGATAACGCGATCCTTAATGTCAACAGCCACAGCTACCCAATGTTTCCGATCAATGTTGAAGGGGAAGTACAGTCGGTCAGCTGGGTTGTCACGTAGTCTCACCAAAACATCTTCATTGTACTTGATTCTGATCCTGTCTTTGACAGCTGTTTTGACAAACCTTCCGTAATGACGCATCAAAGAAGAAGGAAGGCTAGTGTCGTACACCCTCAGTGATTTAGAACTTGTCGCGTACTCGTGAGACAAGTAACGCATCAACGCATCCATAGTCTAATAAAAAGTAGAAATATTGTTAGTATAACAAATAATACATAATGTGAGTAAAGTAGTGCAATAAATAATTACCTGGGGAGACATATGACTAGACCGCCAAGCTATATCAAGAAACTCTTTGGCGGTAAGTGCAGTAGGGCCATCGATGTGGACAAATCTTTTTGTAATATTTAACGATTAAGATAGTTATTGACAGACAATTAAATACTTAACGGTAAAAATAACATGTAACTGTAAACTTACCCAAGACGTAATACTGATTTTTGAAGGTCTTCAAACAATTTGCCGATGTTTGGTAGGATGCGGAAAGACGCATTGACTTTGGGGTCTAACTGGAAGTCCTGGTAAGCTGTTGATGCTACCCTTAAACGCTTGCTTCTTCGAGTATCGGGGTTGTCTTCCTTTGGTAGATCGGAGGGGAGAACATATCCCAACGGTTGTGGATCAAGAATTGGATGAGCTGTCTCTTCTTGGGTTAAGCCTATCGAGAAAGAAGGTGCTTCTATCCCAGACTGTATGTATGGAGGATAATCAAATTATTATAGGGTTTAAATTAGGTTATTTTAAATATTTGAGGGAAAATACCGGGTTTGGTGCAGCCAAGTTGTTGCTTCTTGAGGTTTCAAGAAGACGCTCAGAAGGTGAGACATTGTCGTCTACCTGGTAACATAGTATATTAACAGTTAACACAAACTTTTAGCTGATAATACTTTCATTTACTGTTAATATGATTGATAGTCGAAGCTACCTCGTGAGATAGTATCTTTGTCCTCTCATTATCTGGAGGGAGTTGTGTTGCTAAACCCGGTGAAACGACGTGTTCGTGTTCAGTTGACTGATTGCATGGAGAATAAATGAAATGTTGGTGTTATTATTCTCAAAAAACTATTAGTAGTTGGAGAGAAATCTTACCTCATTGTTGGAGGATGCCTGAATGTCATCTAGGACCCGCCTAACTGGGTCGTCCTCCTTAGGCTCCGAAGGTTTGGAAGAGGTTTCGTTATCATCTCCAGCCTGAGATGCATATTCAGTGTCCTTGTCCTTATCCGGTGTGCCATTTGGAAAGGATGTTTGGGGAATGTCGTGTTCAGATGGAATTGTTGAGGTAGACTTTCCCAAATAATCAATAATGGCCTTGATGATTCCCTTCTCCAATGATTTCATGTATTGGATAACAGCCGTGTGTAGTCTACCCTCAACTCCAACAAGACTAGCGGCAACCTTCTTCTCAACTGCGTCTGCTATTTTCTCTGAAATTATATTAGCTAGAGGTTCAATAATGCCTTCACCAATAACCGCTCCCTGAGATGACCCACCGACATTTGCTTTGTCATGTCTATCCTTGACCTCCTTTTCCCTTTGCTTGGAGACATTTGATCTTGATAGGTCACTAGATGAAATACCACCACGGAACATGTCATTGTTGAACAAGACCCCATCGTTAATGAGATTAACAAGATTGTCGACGGCAGGGTCATCGCTTTCATCAACCCAACTAAAGTCCTTATCAGAAAGCCAATCATCATCTGGGGCATCAAGAATGGATTGAACTTCAACCTGGATAAAGCGTTAACAAAACGGATGGTTGTTAACATTAAAATTAGCGGCTAAGTAAGTCATTAGCTGTTAACCTTAAAGGCGAAATTTAAGAAAACTTCCGATTACGTCCAAGTAGAGATAAATTAGACTGATCCAATTAGGAATAATTTATTATTGTAATTCAGATGATAGGTAATGTGAAACAAAAAATATACTCTAACAGAAGTAAAGTAAATAGGTAACGGCTATTAAGTCCAGTAACGGTTAAGCGTTGTGTTTACAGGTAAATATAGAGAAGGTATTGAGTCGAACCTGACACTCCGCGTTGAGGTCCCTCGCATTTTTGGGATTAACAATCCATCTTGGCGTAGAGTTAACCTTGTTCAAATTTCCCGAAACATCACCCGCCGGGTTCTCAGTATCACTATCAGATTCAACTACAACTACAGGGGCATTGGTGATAACTTCTTCTTTCAAAGCAGAGACAACAGCAATCATGACTAGTTGAATAGCTTCCACATAACCTCTTAACGCGAAAGAATCTTGAGCGAGGGCAACTGCATCCTTTTTAAGTATTATTGATGTTACAAGTTCAAAAGAAGAACGCCCCCATGGATAAGAAATAAAATCATCAATATCCCTAATTAACTCCACATGCTCAGGAACAATTTTCGGAGTGTGAGAAGATGGAAGTAAAACTGATGCCGTAATTGCTAGACATGCAAATTTGATCCGTGTCTCCCTATCCTTCACCTTATGGGTCTTGAGCATCTCGATAACTGATGTGTCGTGTTTTTATCGGTTTTAGTTTATGTTATTATAGAGTATTTCTAGTCTTTTTTGTTGTCTTTAGTTCTTTTTCAGGTCGCAATGCGTTAATTTGGAGTTTCGGGCACAAGAAGGGAAGAACAAGCCGAAGTATGCAGAACTGTACCAGGGATCGGGGGATCCATACAACATGGATCGAGGGATCTGTGTCAGATCGACCGATCCATGAATATAGGATCGACCGATCCTACCAGGGATCGACCGATCCATACCGACTGGATCGACCGATCCTCGGCGTCTCCGGCTCCACCAACCACTAACGAGTTTTGCACTCATTTTACCCACTTCCAACTAATAATTTCGACCAAGCTTTTTCATTTTCTGTTCTTTGAAGACCAGAGAAGACAGAGGAAACAGAGAGAGAGTTCTAGAGAGAGATTTGAGAGATTTGTTTCTCTTTGAAACTTTTGGATTCCATCTTGTTTGTTTTAGACTCCTTGTAAGGGGATCTTGAGGGATAGAGTTTCTCTTTGAGAAATCTCTTGAACTCTGGATCAGTGTATATATTCATGTTTTCTATCTTAATTTCGTTGATGTTTGAGTAGTTTGCGCAATTGGGTATTAGGATTTCAAAGGGATTTCATGGCTTGTTGATTTAGGATTGTTAGATTTTGGGGATTCACGTTTTAGTTCTTCATCTACTGGTATTCTTACTGCTTGAATTGGATTGATCACCTAGTTCATGATATAAGGTTGTTTAATGCACCGAAAGTGATAGTTTAAACTCTCGAAAAGACTTTAGATGAGCAAAGTGTCCTTAACCCTCGGAAGTTGATGTTATTGCGCTTTGTGAACATATTGAACCTGTTCTTAATGCTTGTTTAGAAATCGAAACTCAGCGGAAGTTAGTGTGGAAGTTTCTATAACATAGAGAGTTAGCGCTGCGGAAGTAGGTTAATTCTAATATAGTGTTTGAGTTCAAGACGGTTCTTAATAAAATCCCTGCTAGCAATATATGATTAGCTCTACGGAAGTAGGTTGATTATGTCCATGTCTGATAGTCATGAGTCCCCGCGATTTCCTATTGCCCAATGCTCTCTCACATTAACACTTTCTGCATTTTTCACATTGCATTGCATTATTTCGTTTCAGTCTAGTTTTAATAAACAAAATCCATCTGTTTAGTCTTAGCTTAACTCTCATCTCGCATCCTCGTCGTGTAACCATTGGTCTCTGTGGATTCGATCCTGAAGTGCTACAACGACATACCATTCGATTGTGGTATTGCTGGTACTTCAGGTTAATTGGCCTGTGTAAAAGCAGTGAAATCAATAACAGTATCAACAGAACACGATTTAAGAGAGCCAAACAATTCATTCCAAAATAGTTTCTTTTTGAGAGGATTCGTCCTTTTTTTTCTGCGTCTGAGTAGGAATCCGGTTGCAGTTAAGCCCAGTAACAATAGCAAACTCTCTAAGGGAAATTCTGATTGGTCTTCCGGCGAAAATCAACCATATCTCGTATTTCTTCTCTGTCTTCAGAATCCTCACAAGAATGAAATGACCAAAAGCGCCAGAAAAAGGCGGATTCTCGTCTAAAGCTAGAACTCTGGAGAACTTGGAATTCTTGAAGAACTCCATCTCTTCATCGTCTAGGGATTCAATAAGCAACTCGGTTCTCCGAGACCTGTGATACGAGTTGACTCGTTCGCCATTAGGTTCATCACCACATGAAAAAATACGGAGAGGAAGTAGAAGATCTTCCATCGATCAATCGAAAAAGAAAATGGGGAATAACGGTTTCACAATAATGAGATTTTCAGTTCGTTTTTACAATGGAAATGGGAAACTGAAAAATCAGTTTTGTGTTTGAACTAAAAGAATCGGACAAAAAAAAATCAAATTTAATTTAAAATTTGAAAGTGGACGGTTGGGACATAAATTTGGTTCGGGGTTAAAGATAAAGTTGACTGCTAAAGCGCAGGCGTGAGGCTACGGGCGCAGGCCTAGAGAGTAGGGCCGGAAAACAAGGAAGGGCAATTTGGTCTTAAAAATTATTAATGTCAAATCGTGGGCATTTTACTAATTTGGGAGGCTGATAGAGTGTTTCAGCCAAAAATTGCGAGAAAAATAAACGTCAAAAAGGGATTTTATTCTTAATTAAGAGCTGATAGAAGTTCACACACACGTGAAGAAAAAACCCGCAACGCCGTTTGCTGCTCTTCCCCGATCTGCATCGTCATCTCTCTCTTAAGCTCCCGATTTGATCCTCTAGCAGGTAAGCTTCTTCGATCTGCTCTCTCGTAAGCTTCTCCGGTTTGATCTTACACCAATAACTTGCTTTTGCTTCCTTCTCGTAGTTTCGTTAAACGTCACTTCTCTAAGTTTTTGTGTAGATCTCAAATTTCAGGAGCTGATATACCTAATTGTTATGGCTATTGACCTTACCTAGATTAGTCGGGATCTTATTGTAGTTGATCGCCGCCCTAATTTCGATGGCCTTTTGCAGCGCATACTCTCAGATCCAGCCCTAATATAACTGCAGACCACGAATTTATTTTGTTTTTAGATGTGAGATTATAACAGAGCTTCTCCATGCAGGATCCCTGATTAGGACTCGGGTTCAACAATGGCGGCTTCTGAAGAAAATAGCGCTTTGTTTCCCATTTTCATTTTGACGATCATGGCTATTCCATTGGTGCCTTATACCATGGTCAAGTTAAGCCGTGCTGTCTCCAAGAAACAAAGGACCATTCATTGTCAGTGTCTCGAGTGTGACCGCTCTGGGAAGTATAAGAGATCCTTATTTAAAAAGGTATTGGTACTTTGTTTTGATAACTTCATTGCATGTTTAAAACCTCTTAACTTGTTGATCATTTTCTCTGCAGATCTCTAACTTCTCTACGTGGAGCAACTTGACTCTTGTGTTACTGTGGGTCGTGATGATTTTCTTGATTTATTACACCAAGAACATGAGCCGTGAGGTAATGTTCTCTCATCAAATGCTTTTTTAAACCCAGATTATTTATGTTACCTTGATCTGATTGCATGTTATCGAGAATATTGTAACTTGGATGTAACATTTTTATTAACACAGTCTACTTTCCTTTTTACTTTGTTTGGTGGTAGTGCAGACTCAAGTTTTTGATCCATTCAGTATACTTGGATTGGAACCTGGAGTTTCAGATTCAGAAATTAAGAAAGCATATAGAAGGCTGTCGATTCAATACCATCCTGATAAAAACCCAGATCCAGGTCAAAATTTGATACGTCTTCCCCTTTAATCACTGCGTAATTGTGTTTGCAGCTGTTTACACATTTCTTCTACGTGCGTATGTTGATCTGTGTATTGAACTCCGCAGAGGCCAATAAATATTTTGTGGAGTCCATATCTAAAGCATACCAGGCTTTGACTGATCCAGTATCTCGTGAAAACTTTGAGAAGTATGGTCATCCAGATGGCAGACAGGTATAGATTTATCACATTTTCCGTCCTATCTCATTGTCAAGCCTGTTGAAACTAAAATATTGTAATGTGATACAGGGGTTTCAAATGGGCATTGCTCTTCCTAAATTTCTCCTAGACATAGATGGAGCATCGGGTGGCATATTATTGCTCTGGATAGTGGGTGTTTGTATTCTCTTGCCCCTTGTGATTGCTGTGATATATCTTTCGAGGTCATCAAAGTATACCGGGAACTATGTCATGCATCAAACTCTTTCCGCATATTATTATCTAATGAAACCCTCGTTGGCCCCAAGGTATTTTCACTCATACACATATACTTTCCAGTGACACTATAGGTGCATGGAAAATAGGCCGTGTTTCCGTATTTTTTGGTATGACATGTTCGAAAATCTTCATTGTTCAGCAAAGTTATGGACGTTTTTACCAAGGCAGCTGAGTACATGGAGATTCCAGTTCGTAGAACTGATGATGAACCTCTGCAGAAGCTCTTTATGTCTGTCAGGAGCGAACTTAATTTGGACCCGAAGAACATGAAGCAAGAGCAAGCTAAGTTTTGGAAACAGCATCCTGCTATAGTGAAGGTGATATTTTAACTAAGAAACTGTAACTATTAACTATTGATTAAAAGAAATACTCACTTTTTTTATCGACAGACGGAGCTGTTGATACAGGCCCAGTTAACTCGTGAATCAGGAGTTTTGTCTCCATCCCTGCAGGGTGATTTCAGACGTGTGCTAGAGCTTGCACCTCGCCTCCTTGAGGAGTTATTAAAGGTCCATTCTCTATTTTAATAGCACAGTGTCTGATAAACTAACCGTTAAAAGTCAGTGACCTGAAACTCCTACCCCTTATTTGAGAAGAGATATTTTTTTTCTCTAGAAAAGGAAAAGTCAAGCAAACTTTTAGGTTAACATGCCCTTCTGGGACCAGCTAGCTCATCTAATCGTTATTGGATTATCTTCCTCGTGTAGATATGTTTATATGTTTTTGGTTACATTGTTAAAACTGTAATTTTCTTAACCACTCTGATATAATATTATAAGTTTCCTGCAGATGGCGGTTCTACCACGCACTTCCCAAGGGCATGGATGGCTGAGACCTGCAGTTGGAGTAGTTGAGCTATCTCAATGCATTGTTCAGGTATGAAATTGCTCTCCCCCACCAGATTTACTTCTTTCAGATAATCAAGAAGTGGCTTAAGGTTGCTGTCAAGGAAGATTAACTGCATTTCATAAGTGCAGGCTGTTCCCCTTAGTGCAAGGAAGTCTTCTGGAGTCTCATCAGAAGGAATTTCACCTTTCTTGCAGCTCCCTCATTTCAGTGACGCTGTCGTTAAAAAGATAGCACGGAAGGTATATTAGTACTATGATACTATGAAATGTGTCAAGTGCAGTAATATTTTAGGTTACTTGAAATAACATATCATCTGCATTGTCTGGCTCAAATTGTTTGAGAACATCTTCTCCGATTCTGCTCTCCAATAAGCAGTAGTGGTGTGTCACTTTAGCTGGTTTTTCTTAAATGTCTATTCGAAAGAAACATACAAGGGATCATTTTAGTTTTAATCGTTCACTGTATCTGTGTGTCTTGTTAAGCGTGCCATTGTTTTTTTTCTACTTTCAGAAGGTTAAATCATTCCAAGAGCTCCAAGAAATGAGTTCGGCGGACCGTTCTGAACTGCTAACCCAGGTAGCGGGTTTGTCAGCAACTGATGTTGATGACATTGAGAAGGTACTAGAGATGATGCCGTCTCTGACAGTAGACATAACATGTGAGACAGAAGGCGAAGAGGGTATCCAAGAGGGAGACATTGTTACCCTTCAAGCTTGGGTCACTCTGAAACGACCCAATGGGCTCATAGGCGCTCTTCCTCACGCACCCTACTTCCCCTTCCACAAGGAAGAAAACTATTGGGTTCTCCTTGCGGATTCAGTGTCGAACAACGTATGGTTCTCTCAGAAGGTTAGCTTCTTGGACGAAAGTGGAGCCATAACGGCTGCATCAAAAACCATCAGTGACACGATGGAAGGTTCGGGAGCAGGAGTGAAGGAAACAAGCGATGCAGTGAGAGAAGCGATTGAGAGGGTTAAAGGTGGGTCAAGACTGGTAATGGGTAAATTCCAAGCTCCCTCAGAGGGTACGTACAACTTGACTTGCTACTGCATGTGCGACACATGGATCGGGTGTGACAAAAAGACATCACTGAAAGTCAAAGTCCTGAAAAGAACCAGGGCTGGGACAAGGGGTTTGGTTTCAGATGAGGGTGCGATTGCAGAAGAAGGTATGGAGGAGGAAGATGAGATTGAAGAGGAGGATTACGATGATGATTATGAGAGTGAGTATAGCGAAGATGAGGATGACAAGAAAGATGTGGTTGAGAAGAAAGGGTCTAAGAAGGCCAATGGGACAGTTAAGAAGGAGTCGAGTTCTGAAGAGTCTGGATCAGAGGAAGAGTGAAACAGTTAACATTGATACAAATACAATAGTTTAAACTTCAAATGTTGATTTTGCTAGTCTTGTTCACAGTTTTGACACTTCATTGCCTCCTCTTTCTGTTTCTTTTAGTTTCACTTTTCTTCGGATCCCAAATAGGACAAAACGGTACGCGAATAGAAAACAAAACATATCATTTTTATTCTATATTTTTCAAAAATAATTAAAATATTGCTATATTATTGAATTTAAATAACTTTACTTAAAATTATGATTAGTAACCTTGGTTATATTAATGTTTATCATATCAAAGTATCTCTATGACAATACAAAAGCTCACAAAGTCCAATTTTTTGGAGTGATATTAACTTTAAATTTTTTCGACATTGTAAGTTATAATTTTACTTTTATGTATGTCAAATCACATGAAAGTGATAAAAATCATAAATATAAATAGTGGTTAATAGCAAAAGCAAAACTGGAAATATACTACCATATATTTGAAACAGTTATATTACCCAAACACTTTTAACATGTCTTGAATGTCGAGAATAATACAATAAATAAAATTAGGAAGAAAATTACTAATTATCACTTTTCTTTTAATTACCAAAAGATTCAGGCCAAAAGTTCTAATTTCTCCAAATCCAAAACCACAATATGTAATATTAATTTCGTCCAATTGGTACTATTTATAACATTATGTGAACTATAAATTTTATCTAATAGTTTTAAAATCACTCTATCGAGTTTTTAACAGGAATATCATATGATAGCACTAATTTTTTTAGTCACAAAAATAATTTTTTAAAAATGACTATTTTTTTTAAATTAATAATTTAGTAATTAATAATAAATATTATTATAAATTGAAATTAAATATTATTATATAAACATATTTTATGTTATTTTAGAAATTCTATATGTATAATCTATATTATATTAATATAAAAGCAATATATTAAAATATGAAAAATTATTGAATTGATACATTAACATATTTTTCAAAATAATAATTAATATAATAAAAAATTATTCGTACGGATGTGTAGGTCAAAGTCTAGTTTTCTTTTATAAAATTAACAATTTATGATTTTATGTGGAACTAGGCATGGGCGTTCAGATACCCGTTGATGTTCGGATCGGGTCTTTCAGGTTTTTGGATTTTCGGGTTTAGGCATCTAGATCCCATACTAAAATTTTCTTAGTGCGGGTCGGATTCAGATAATATGACTTCGGTTTCAGTTATAATTTATATTGCATCCTAAAACCCGTAAAGTAATCATATATCATTCGGTTTCGGATTTTTTTGGTTCGGTTCGAATTATACTGAAGTAAAATACATAATAAAAAAAAACTAAACATAAAAAATATAATGGTTAAACTGAATTTAAAAGTATATAAACACACATAAATATGAAAATAGCAACATTCCATGAAAAAAATCCCAAAACACATAAAATTGATAAAACTAAAAGAAAATATTAAATCAATCATGAAAACAAACATCATTTGTAAACCATATGTGTTATCTTACATATAGAGTATACTTGTTATTTTAACAAGTAAATTATAAAGTACTTATTTATAACTAATTAGATATTTAAGGTATTTAATTATATTATGTCTTATTAATATAAACATTAAACTGAATATTTGAAATATTTATTTATTCATATATATATAATATTTATATTGATTATTAATTTCAGATATTTTAGGATATCCGTTCGGATTCGGTTAATAATACTTCAGATTTAGATAATTTTTATACCATCCTATAAGATCTGTTCGGATATTTTTACTTTTTGAATCGGGTAACGGATCAAGTTTTTCGGTTTGGATTCGCTCAGATTTAGGATTCCAGATTTTATGCTCAGGCCGATGTGGAACACAAGTTAAAGCTGTCAAATTGTAGTTAAATGTTAATTTGCATCAGTAATAAATTAGAAAACACGAAAGTTGAGGTTACGGGCCCTTTTTATTAGGTAAATGGGCTTTAACTATAGTTTGAAAGGGTGGGTCAGTCAGTGGAAGAAGGACGCACGCATGCCCTAAAAGGCGGGAAAATCAAGAGAAGAGCCGCGTCTTCGGTCTTCTCCTTCACCGGAGACTTTAGCCTTTCGTCTCACAAGCTCCGTTCGCCGCTGTTTTCTCTGGAATCCGACGAGGGTTCCTTAGAAGGGGGAAGATAGACACAATTCAACAATCAAAATGCCAGTTTACAGCATCAGAGGAATCAATGTCGATTTCCCATTCGAGGCGTACCCTTCTCAGATCACTTACATGGACAGAGTCATCGAGTCTCTCCAAAACGTTGGGTTACCCCTCTCTTTTGTTTGTGTCGCATACACTAGTTTCTTTTGCTCGAATCAATGCTATTATTGTGCGACGGTTATTACCTTTGCTATCTTACGCTAATAGTGTGTATCTAAACGATGCTGCAGAAATGTCACGCGCTCCTGGAGAGTCCTACTGGAACTGGGAAAACTCTTTGTCTTCTCTGTGCCACCTTAGCCTGGAGGAAGAGTCTCGGCAGTTTCTCTACCCGTAAAGAACGGAACAACAGTGACTTTCCTTGGACTGGTTCAGACCAGCAAATGTCCCAATCCGGAGGAGGAGGTGGAGGAGGGTTTCCTACAATAGTTTATGCGTCTCGGACTCATAGTCAGCTTCGCCAAGTGATCAAAGAACTTAAGAGATGCAGTTACAGGTCATTACCACGTCCTCATTGACATTTAGTTAGTTAGAACTCATCGGTTCTAATCTTTCTGTGTATCAATAATATTAAGGCCTAAGATGCTGGTGCTTGGATCACGTGAGCAGTTATGCGTTAATGAGGAAGTGAATTCACTCAGAGGAAAGGCACTCACTAATGCTTGTCAGTACCTTTGCAAAAAGCGTGGTAAACTCCAATGTAACCATTTCAATCGGGTTCCAGGTACTCTCTTCCTCAGTTACTTAGCTTCATTGTTACATTCCCACCATGAAACAACTATTGTAAAGCCATGATTTTTGTTGTAGAATATTTGAAGAATAACCCTCATATTGGTGACGAACCAGTTGACATTGAGGATTTGGTCAATATTGGGAAAGATTCTGGACCGTAAGTTCCTTTATTTTTTGCTACTTTAACATATGTGTTGATGTTTACTTACGTTTCTGGCTTGTATATTTTTGCAGATGTCCATATTATATCACAAGAGAGGTTCACAAAGACGTGGACATCTTATTTGCACCTTACAACTACTTGATCAGCAATGCCTATAGAAAGTATTTGAAGGTTGACTGGAATAATAGCGTCCTGATTTTTGATGAAGCTCACAATCTAGTAAGTGGAATATAGATATGCCCACATTTCATTTTCGTCTGTGTTCACCATGAACTCTCCCTTTCCTGGTTCACGGAACGACTGTACTGCTTACAAATTTTGAAAGCCTCAGTTATCTTTAAATACGTGCAGGAAGGTTTATGCGCTGACTCAGCTTCATTTGACCTTTCTTCTGGGCTTTTATCGGGTTGCATTTCTGAGGCACAAGAATGTGTAGAACTTGCGTCAAGAAGAAGGGGTTCATTAAATGACGGGTCCATGAACCCTGAGAATTTTGCTATACTTAAAGGTTAAACTTGAGGCCTTGACTGTGATTAACAATGAACTGTTATACATGAACAAAATTGACATTGTTTGTCGTCATCTATGCGTTGTTTTCTCTCGCAGGACTTCTTTTAAAGCTGCAGGAACTGATTTCTAAAGTGCCAATTCCGAAAAGGGACGAGGGATTTACCAAGCCTGGGCCTTACATTTACGAAATGCTTAAAAGCCTTAACATCACTCACGAAACTGCTCCTAAACTCATGGGTACAGTCGAGGAGGCTACAGTTCTTCTGGATGAGGAGAAACAGCGAACAGCATCCCACGCTGGAAGCAAACTAGAAATCATTGTTGACATGCTTAAACTGATCTTCAGAGAAAATGGAGGTAACCATGCAGATGTTTATCGTGTAAGTGTAAAGCACCTCTTCTTTTTTATTATGTGTCGAATTATATAATTAAGTTGTAAAGATACTTATCTCTCTCTATTGTGCAATCTCATTTGCAAAACCCCTCCCGCCTTTGTACTCAGAACTTTCACTTTCGTTGTTTGTTAGGTTCATATCCAGGAGCATGAGCAAAATTCTACTGATATCATAAAAGGTAAATAAGAGTGTGTTCGTCTATAGCCTTGAAATTCAAATGATACTGCATTCCCAAAGCATTAGCAGAAGAAGTATCATTTTAATACATTGAAATATAATAATCATTCTATAATCTGCTTTCCCTGTGGAAACGGTGTTTTTGGCAAATCAGTTACAACTTGGACAAAATATTTATTTTGGTAGGCAAGGTATCAAGAACGCTTAGTTGGTGGTGTTTCAATCCTGGGATTACCATGCAGGACATAGCAAAAAAAGGTGTTGGGACTATCATTTTAACATCGGGAACCTTGTCTCCCATGGATTCACTGGCTCAAGAACTTAAATTGTGAGTATATTGCTATGGTTTCTCTCACACCCTGGTCTTCTCTATCTGCTTTTTCCTCCAGCTTTTGACGGAAACTCTTTTTTTTCCTGGAAAATGCAGAGACTTTCCTATTCGTTTGGAGAATCCCCATGTTATATCCTCAAATCAGCTATGGGCTGGAGTTGTAAGCACTGGTCCATCAGGGTGTGTTCTTAATTCTAGCTACCGACATCGTGATGTACCGGAGTACAAACAAGAACTTGGGAATGCTATTGGTAAGTGGTTTGCTATTTGGTAGTTAATTTTGGGTGGCCTGAAATGTATCACTCTTAATTTCTGATGTTTGAGCTGAGATCTAAAATCTGGAGAGCTCGTCTGAAAATTAGAGCTGCTATCCTTTATAGTTATCAATCAGTTATTATATGTTTTTTCTCTGCAGTTAACTTTTCTCGAGTCGTACCTGATGGTCTACTGGTCTTTTTCCCATCCTATTACCTTATGGACCGTTGCATTGCATTTTGGAAAGAAGGGGTATGTCCGTTGTAAATTTTCTCTTTAGTATGAAGATTGTAGTACTCTTTAACTTGAAACCTACTGTTTCTTCATCATTCAGGGTCAGAGAAACTCGATGACAATATGGGAAAGAATCTGCAAACTGAAGAAACCTGTCATTGAACCTAAAGATTCTTCCCTCTTTCCTACTGCAATGCAGGTGAGTAACAGATGCCTCCGATCGACGTTCTTTGTTTACTAAAAGACAGAATATGATTCCTTTAATCGTGCCTTGAGTATATATATATTTTTAATGATAGGACTTTTCAGAAAAATTGCAAGACAGATCAATTTCCGGTGCGGTATTTTTTGCCGTTTGTCGTGGAAAGGTATATTTTCTTCAACCTGTATGAAATGTGCTTCTCTGTAATAAATAACACTCCGAGTATCCATATTGTCTGTATGAGGATGCTACAATAAATAGGAGGTTACTAGTTTTAAGTTTCTCCTGTGTAGGGACTTTTCAGTACAGTTGGTCTCTGTTGTGTTGTCAGGTCAGTGAAGGACTAGATTTTGCCGATGGTGCTGGCAGAGCTGTTGTCATTACCGGCTTACCTTATGCCAGGGTGACCGATCCTAAGGTTTGTTTATTCTATCCTTCACTGTTTTATTCTAAAAATGTTTGGCTCATCAGCTAAATTGGTAGTGAAACCCAGTGAACGGCTTGCTCTGTTTGAGCGCTTCTTTATCATAGTTTTTGTCTTCGTTTTTATTCAGACTGGCACTTAGAGATGACTTTATTTGTATGAAACTTTCATTTCTACCGTGTTGTTCATCTTCTTCACTGCTTTTAACTTTCTGCTGCTACTTACATTCCAGCGTTAACATCCCATTTGTAAAACAGATTAAATTGAAACGAGAGTTTCTGGATGTACAATCACAAGTTTCAGATGTCAAGGTAACTTCAATATTTACTCAGTTTTTGACTCATCAAGGTTATGATATCGCTTACATTTTTTTAGTTGCCAAGATCAACGCTTCTATCTGGAAGCATGTGGTACAGTCAAGAAGCCGCACGGGCTGTGAATCAGGCAATTGGACGTGTTATCCGCCATCGCCATGATTATGGAGCTATAATTTTCTGTGATGACAGGTCTTTTTCTGGCTTCCTACAAGAATTTTCATGACACTGCTTTTGGTTGATTTTATCTTTCTAAACTATACTCGCTATTGTATCCATTAGAGAGACAAGAATCGGTGGTAACAAATATGTTCATTCTCGTTTTGTTTTGATTATTTCGTATATTGGCTATTGTTGACAGATTTGAACAGCCGTCCCAGCAGTCCAAGATATCCCTTTGGATACGACCGTATGTCAAGGTATATGTTCCTGATCGGTCTCGCCTCTGTTATATTATATATGGAGATTAAGTTTTGTTTCTGGTTACACCGGTTTTGTAGTGCTACCCAAGATATGGAGAGGTCATTTCTGACCTTGCTCGGTTTTTCCGGATTGAAAGACCAAATATTCCTGCAAAGCTTGTAACAGAACAAGAACACGAAATAGGTAATGCGTCTTGCAGCCAAACGATAACTTCCATTGTGCATTTCCATATCTTAGCCTGCACTACGGGTTGTGTTTGGGTATCGGGGAATGATATCATTGCTTATCTTGTAACACCACAAGAACTTCATGATATATATTTTCCTATTTTTAAGTATATGTAAACCAAATCTTCTCCTATACAGTTTCAACTTTGTTACCAAAGGTGTCAACCAAGGATCCTCCTAAACGAACCGCTGGTCAGTGATTCATTCTCCTTCATTCTCGTGGCAAGATATGGTAATAATGTGGATCTAACTTCGACAGTCTATGTTGCAATTTTTCTTTGGGTATTTGATCTTTTGCAGGTAATAGTAATGTGAAGAACGCTGGCGTTGCAAGAAATGAGTTGAGTAGACTGGAAGCACTTCCTCCTGCCAATCGGGCTTTATCCTCGGAGTGTAGTGAAAGTAGTGTTAAATGGAAAGGCTTGACCATCCTACAACGCAACGTAAAGATGCCTCGCATTGTAAAAGGGGAGGTTATGCAAGCTTGTTCTTCAGGGAAGACTAAATTAGTGGAACTAAGTGACGAGGAGACTCCAGTAGAGAGGACATGTGAAGTAATTGATCTAGAATGCGACAAATATGAAAAGCAAACTTGTGAAACAGAAACATTTGCATCAAGCAACTGTTTCAACACAATGGGGCTAGTAAAAAAGCGAAAGGTTCCAGAGAGTCAGGGAAGTGGATCGTCCTCAGTGTTGAAAGAGAAAGGGAGTGGAGGTGGTGATAAAAAGGAAGCAAGTGCATCTGCATTTTTGAGTCAAGTTAGATCCCACTACCCTCATTTTTTGCTTTTTGTATATCAAGATATATTTGTCATGCAACTGGTGATGTTAACTCTAGGTCAAAGAAAATCTAAACGCAGAAGAATATAGCAAGTTCATTGGATGCATGCAAGCTTTCAAAAAGAAAGAGCTAAGGTTAGCAAGCGTGATGGAATCCATTGTGCAACTGTTCTCTGGGAAAGAGAGAGATCATCTTCTCATGGGGTAAGTAAACTATAATAGTAATGTCTTTTGTGTGATGAGCAATTATGGCACTGCTTCCTCTAATATGTATAGCTTTGCCTCGTGTTTTAAAACAGATTCAAAGACTTCGTGCCAGCAAAATTTCGGTCTGCATATGAGCAAAGCATTAAATCGAGGAAGAGAGATGCCTGATGATCATTCATTCATCTTTGCCAAATTTTTGTTCTTTTTTTTTTCTTGGACATAGTTACTTGCTCTTGATTCGTCTTTGCTAAATTTTTGCTCGCTTTTTAGTTTTTTTTTTTTTTTCATTTGGTCAGTGGATGGTACTTGTTGAATTGCAACAGAGAAAAAAAGAAATATGCAGCCTCTCTAGGACGAGACAGCAGAAGAGTATCTCTTCCATCAAGTCCCAGTCCACCTCGCGTCCCCTCTTCCCTGCTAACTTAGACTCCAACATCGACCTCCTGAGGCTCTGCCGTATATCTCAGGATCGCAATGCAGTTCTCCGGCAGAACCAAGGTGGATGAGTTGGACTTCTACGATGGTCTCTCCTCTGAGCTAGTAGATGTCTCCATGCTAGGCCTACCCTCAGATGATCCAGGCGGTGGAGAATCTCTTTGTTCTTCTCGGCGGCGTATCTTGCAGTTTAGGGGGGAGACGGCATGTTCTCTGGAATCTGTGACGATAGTCGTCGTCTTCATGAGGTTTCTCCCTTTTTGCGTCCTCATCGTCGTTGTCTCTGTTACATAGAGATTTGGAGTTTTTCTGGAGGAAACGATTGATGTCGGACAATATGGCTGCGTGGCCGGGTTCCTGGTGATGGTGGTTGAAACTGGTCTTGCTGCTGGAGCGTCGTCTGAGCTTGGTGGGATGCTTACAGCCAGCAAGCAAGCACCCACTTTCTTGGATGATGATAATGAATTAGAGAGGAAAACTGCAGTTTCCTTGCCTCTCTTTTGACCTTTGACATGTAACCATGAAACGATTCTTGCAATGGGTTCGGCATAAGCTTTTCCTCCTACAAGACAAATGACAAAAGAAGATTATAATCAACAACAATCTGTGCAAAATCAATAGATAATGGTAGATGAAACCGGCTTGCTTTTAGAGGAATTAAATCAGCTTGTTCAACGCTGCATTACGTTGTATCTATGAAAATTGGATAATGTCGTCATTGTTTGATGGCAAGTTTGTTTTCTTATTGGATTCGTTGTTAATAAATCTATTCCCATAATTTTGCATTCAAGTCATGGTTCCTTTCTATTGAGAGTAAAGCTAATTCGCATTAACTTCATATACGTGTAGTTCTATTCATTTAAACCAATATTTACTGAGCACCATTGCATTTAAAGGTTTTCTTTCTTTTTCTTTTTTTTCTTTTTAAAAATTAAGTTATCTTTCTTTGACATTAACATCTTTTAATAGGAAAATAAAGACAAAGTTAAGATTCGTTTTCAAAATAATATACCTGTGTATTTTTATATTTTTTTACACCAATTGTGTATCCTTTCCATTCCGTGTTACGTTTTGTGACTTAAAGATTAGGAATGAATAATAGTGTAGTAAAGGGAATAGAAGAGGTATATTCTGTTTTAATCAGAGTGTCATCTCTCGTTGCTTGCGTATTTTGTCCGTAACTGACCGTGTGTTTTTTAAAAAGACATGCTAATGATGTAGTTTCCTTCTGTCATTGAGTTAGAAAGGTAATAAACCTTTTTAAAATACCATAATTTCAATTTATGAATATTTACACATCCAATTTAGTAGGAACCGGACATTTGTTATAAGGTGAGTTTCCCTTGATTATAATGAACAATGTACAAGGCATTATATAGCATGAGAAGTTACAGAGAATCAGGGAAATATAACAAACAAAGCTATATCTACGTAAAGGTCAAATATAGTTGTTGTAACAAGAATATCCCTATATTCTATCACCCTCCCGCAGTTGGAGCGTCGATTTATTGACGGTTAAACTGGATCGGAAGTCATTGAAGAGTGAAGTGGGAAGGCCTTTGGTGAAGATGTCTGCATATTGTAGAGAAGATGGGACATGTAAAACTTTGACTTCGCCTATGGCCACCTTTTCTCTTACAAAATGTAAATCAAGTTCAATGTGCTTCGTTCTTTGATGCTTTATTGGATTTGTAGCCATGTAAACCGAAGAGATATTGTCGCAATAGACCACAGAGGCTTTGTCTACCTTCCAATGGAGTTCAGCGAGCAGGTTTCTGATCCAAGAAAGTTCAGCGACAGTGTTAGCAACGCCTTTGTACTCAGCTTCAGAGCTTGATCTTGATACTGTAGGCTGTCGTTTGGCGGACCAAGAGACGAGGTTTAGATCAATAAATACGCAGTAACCCGAAGTGGAGCGCCGTGTATCTGGACAACCTCCCCAATCTGCATTTGAATAGGCTGTTAAGATGTCAAGGTGTCCTTTACGCAGCTGTAGGCCATAGGATGTTGTGCCTTTGATATATCGGAGTATACGTCTAAGGGCGTGTAAATATGGCTGCCGAGGAGCATGCATATATAGACAGATCTGGTGGACCGCATAGGATATATCTGGGCCCGTGAAGGTCAGGTATTGAAGAGCACCTGCGAGTTTCCGATAAGCTGTTGGGTTTTTAACTAAATCACCTTCAGTTGCAGATAACTTGAATTTCAAGTCAACCGGTGTTGCAATGGGTTTGCAGTCAGACATTCCCGCTCTATCGAGGAGTTCATTGGCATAGGTGGATTGACTGAGGAAGAGACCACTGCTATTATAATATGCCTTGATTCCCAAGAAATGCTTGATCTTTCCCAAGTCAGTCATTGGAAATTCACCCTTCAAGGCCGAGATGATGTCTTGAAGGAGTTTGTTCGATGAGGCAGTCAGTAGTATGTCATCGACATAGAGGAGTATGTAGGCAAGATCATTTCCTTTCCTGTAAATGAACAGCGATGTATCTGCCCTGCTAGTCACAAACCCCAGTTGAGTAATAAAGTTAGCAAATCGAGAGTTCCAAGCTCTTGGAGCTTGTTTCAAGCCATAAATGGCTTTGTGTAGTTTACACACATGATTTGGAAACTCCTTGCTTACAAATCCTGGAGGTTGATGCATGTAAACAGTTTCTGCCAAATCTCCTTGAAGGAAAGCATTTTTCACGTCTAGTTGATGAATTGGCCATTCCCGCGAGACGCCTATGTTGAGGACGGTACGAATTATAGCCGGCTTGACCACAGGTGAAAATGTTTCCGTGTAGTCCACTCCCTCTTCTTGTGATTTACCATTAGCCACTAAGCGTGATTTGTGTCTCCGATGGTTGCCATCTGCATCATATTTATGTCTATACAACCACATTGATCTCACAATATTGACCTTGGGAGGTCTAGGAACCAAACTCCATGTCCTAGTCTTAATCATAGCATCATGTTCATCTGTCATTGATGGTTTCCAGTTTGGATCAGAGAGAGCTTGAAGGTGACTTTTGGGAAGTGGGGAAATGGTTTTGGTATGAAGGGAGAAGATTTGTTTTGGTTTTCGAACCCCTGTTTTTGCTCTTGTCATCATTGGATGAGACGTAGAAGCATGATAATTTGGAGCAGGAGCCGATGGTAGAGGGTTAGGCGGAGGTGTTGTGGTTGATGGTAGCATAGGAGATTGGAGAATCGTTTTGAGTTCAGGGGAAGTGTCCTCCTGACTGTCAAGAAAAGTGTATTGAGGTTTCGTGTTTGGCTTTTGAGCAGCTGGGAAAACGTCTTCGTTGAATATAACGTGACAGGATATTATGATGTTGTTGGTTTTGAGATCAAGGCAGCGATAACCATCATGCTGGGAAGGATAACCCAAAAAGAGACAAGGAGTTGAGCGAGGAGCAAGTTTGTTGAGATTGGAGTGGTTGATGTTTGGAAAACATAAGCAACCAAAAACCAGCAAATGCTCATACTTTGGTCGTTTGTTGAAAAGAACAGTGTATGGGATTTGGTTTTGGATGGCTGTTGATGGGAGGATGTTGAGAATGTGAACAGCGGCATTCAAGGCTTCAACCCAAAAGGAAGGTGGGAGTTGAGCTTGGATGAGAAGAGACCGGACAGCATTGTTTATGGTCCTGATCATGCGTTCCGCTTTCCCATTTTGTTGGGAAGTGTGAGGACAAGAATACCGAGCTATGATTCCATGCATTGCAAAGAAGTTATCAAAGTCGGAGTTCCGATATTCCCCACCATTGTCGCATTGGAAAGCTTTTATTTGAGTTTGGAATTGGGTTTTGATATAAGAGTTGAAGTGGATGAATTTTGTGAACACATCACATTTACGCCTTAGAGGATAGACCCACAGGAACTGACTGTAGTTGTCTAGAAATAGGACGTAATATTTGATGCCATTGATGCTTTGGATGGGCGAGGTCCATATATCGGAATGAATAATGCTAAATGGTTCTGAAGTTTTGTTTTGAGAAGAAAAGAAAGGCTGTTTTATTTGTTTTCCAAGAATGCCGGGATTACAAAAAGTAGGATAACGATCTCTATTACAGAGATGAGAATCAGAACTTAAAACAGATTTGAGAGTAGCATTATTCGTATGGCCTAGCCTTTTGTGCCAAAGAGAAGGGGATGAAGCGAGAAGAGCCGTGGAAGTAGTGGCTTTATTCAGAGAGGCAGGGACAGAGTAGAGATCGCCGGAACTTTCACAGCGGAGAATTGTCTTTCTGGTTTGAAGGTCCTTCACAGAAAAGCCAAATGGGTCAAAATCAACACTGCACCAATTATCTGTCGTGAACTTATGAACATATATTAAGTTTTTGACAATTTTAGGGGTGACAAGAACTTGATTTAAAGCAAGAGGTTTTGAATTTGAGGTTAAGAAAGTTGATCCAATTGAGGTTACCGGAAGCTTAGAGCCGTCACCAACAATGACGGAATGATTGGTGCCATGTTTAAGATAAGGAAGGAGGTTACCTGGTTCAGCAGAGAGATGAGCGGTGGCGCCAGAGTCCATTACCCAATCTCCCGATGGAAGTGTCATCGTGTCGGAAGAGTACGCCTGTGCAAGGTGATGTGGGATTTCGATCAGATGTGCCTGAAACGATTGAGGCGGTGATGGGCCTCTGTTAGAGGGCTGTTGTGGGAAAGTGGGCCAGGTTGGAAATTGTTGAGGCCATGGCCCAAAAACCCATTCCAGTTGTTGTTTGGAAACCAGTTAGGATAGTTGGGCCGGAAGTGGTAATTGCCTCTGTTTCCTCTTCCCCGATTGTTATTCTTCTTGTTTTCTCTGTTGTTGTTGTATCGTTGTTGTTGTTGTTGTGGGCGAGCTCTGCTGGGGCTGGTCTGAGACGGTGAGAGCCGAAGAGGAGGACGAGTGATCATTGTGGGAACCAGTAGCCCTTCTCGGTTTCTTAAGTCGAGACTCCTCCATTTCCAACATTGATTTGGCATTGTCGAAGGAAGGAAAGGGGTCCTTGTGCTTGATAACATTGATGATGTTATCATATTTCTCATTCAAGCCATTGAGAAGATACATCACAAGGGTCCTGTCATTGACTGGAGCGTCAACGTTGGAGAGGAGATCGGCAAGAGATTTGATTTTCTGGCAATACTCCTGGATGGATTGGTCACCGGTTTCCGTTGTGCGGAGCTCATTGTCTAGCTGAATAGCTCTAGCTTCTTTGTTGTTTCGGAATTGGTTCTCAATGCGCAACCAAATGTCGCGAGCAGTTCCTCCAGTTTTGAACGAAGATCGGAAGAGAGGAGGAGCCAGAGTACCGTATAGCCAAAGTTTGACTAAACCGTCGCGTTTAAGCCATGGACCATCATTGTCGCCGTCCGGTAGGAGTGTACCGTCAAGATGGCCGACGACGTCAAAGGCAAGACAATGGGTGAGAAACAATTCTCTCCAAGCATCATAGTTATGATCATTGAGATCTAGTATGATGGGTATGTGCGATTTGATGTTATTGACACCAAACGCTCGTTCAACAGCTACAGGTGGAGCCGCCATTTGGAGAGGAGTATGCTAAAGAAGAAGAAAAGGAAGAATAGAGAAGAGAGAGGAGAACGAAGGAAAAATCAAGAGCGTGTTGCAAGTTCTGATACCATGTTATAAGGTGAGTTTCCCTTGATTATAATGAACAATGTACAAGGCATTATATAGCCTGAGAAGTTACAGAGAATCATGGAAATATAACAAACAAAGTTATATCTACGTAAATGTCAAATATAGTTGTTGTAACAAGAATATCCCTATATTCTATCAGCATTATGGGTTTAGAATATAAAGCGAGTGGTGGATGGGCTGCTAAAGCCCAACAAAAGTGTTTCTCTGATTCACCCAGACAGGAATCTTCGGAGAGGGCACTCCAATGTTTTTTGCTTGTTAATGGTCAACAAATAAGTTCGATGTTTATTGGAAAAAAATAAGTTTAATGTTTAATTTGAAAGAAAAAAAAAGAGAAAATAAGGAGTCACGGGAGATAGGATAATGGGCGACACGATGACTCGTAGGCGTTGCTTCCGGTGTGAAAACGACATACTCAATACTTTCTCTCTCACATTTTTGTTTTTTGGTAACACTTTTCTCTTTCACATCTGTATTATTAAACTTAAACCATAAACAAAACTTAATCTTTCTTTAACAAATTATTAAATTAATTATTACTCATTAATTATATTATTTTAACAATACAACACATCACTAAATGTATTACCATAATAATACAATTAAATTTTTATTTATTAATTCATCCACATTAATTTTGTGCCAATCATAAAAATAAAAATAAATAGATTTTACATTATTATTCATTAATTATATTATTAACAATACAACACATCACTGAATATATTGTCATAATAATGCAATTTAATTTTTATTTATTAATTAACTCACATTAGTTTTGTGCAAATTATAAAAATAAATAGATTTTATATATAGTTAAAATTTCGATTCAATATTTTTACTAAATTTTGTTGATAAAAAAAAATATTTTTACTAAATTTCTTTATCTTAGTTGTATCATGTGAAAAGTTGTGTATTCGAATGCATAATTCAAAGACTAGTTTATGTGAACAAAATCCATCTTATTAAAAATAAAATTATTTATAAAATAATCTTTAAAATTGTAATAACTTATTTATGTTGTAATTTCAGTAAAATAATAATTAAATCTAATTTTTAAAATTTATTGAATTTTATAATTTAATAAATAGTTTTATAAATTAAATCTTGTATAAACATGAATTTAAATAATTAATTAATAAATATGATAAAATAATTAACCGTAACTTTTAACATTTATTTTTGTTAATTAAAATGTCTCTAAAACATACCTAAATCGATACAAATTTAAGCAAATGAATATTCATCATTAATTAATAAATTTTAAAAAGTAATATGATATCAATTATAAAATAATTAAAATAGTATCAAATATGTAAAAAAATTAAATAATATAATAAAATATCATACATTAAAATTTTGATCCACAAAAATAAAATAAAAATACATTCATGTAAACGAGCAGATCATATTTAAAAAGTCTAAATAATACAATTAACAGTTAAAAAAATATTCAATATGACTATAAAATTAATAAATTTAAAATTTTATATCATATTTAATAATATATACAATCATTTATACAAAATAAATAATTATATTCGCTAACTGGCGCGTGGACCAGTATTATATTATTACTGGTTTTTACCCTTTTTTCTTTTAAAAAAATATTAAAAAGAGGGAAAATCAGTTTTATACTCTGCAACAATACGACTCTAGTACGTATTCTCTCTCTGCTTCTTAAGAGCATCCGCAACTGTGGATCTCTTTAGAGTCCTTATGAATAGTGTTTTTTAATTTTTTAATTATTATTATTATTTTTTTAGATTTTAAAAAAATTAAAAATAAAAAAAAATAAATATCAACCAATAACGGGCCGCTACGTGTCGTGAATAGTATAAGAATCAATCCTTATATAAGGATTTTTTAGACTGAATTCTTAACTATTTTGATTATTTAATTATTTTTTTCTTAAGGATTCCTCGGGACCCATTGCTGGTGCTCTTAAAAAATAACACAGTATAACACCACAAGAAATAATATAATAATAATAAGGGAGAGAGAGAAGAAGAAGATAACGACGAGGAGAAGAAGAAGAAGGTACCCAAAATAGTCGTCCCCGTCCCTGATTCTTATTGAAGATAGAGCACCTGCATTTGGCTTCCTTCTAATCCGAAGCATTTGATCAAACATCCATGGTATCTGCTCTTTTTTTTGACTAAAAAATATTGCGATTATCCAAGTCTTCTTTTGATTGATCATTGCAATCGCTGTTTTTTTCAACCGTTTCCTTGAGGTTTTCAAGTGTCGATTCTCTATTACAGTTGATTCTATAAGCATCCACTTGTGTTAGTTTATTTTCATCCATTAGAAACCCTACCAAGTTTGTGTTTGTGTGTAATCTGAAACAGTGGAACCACAGTTTTGGATGATGCTCTGTGTGGATTGAATGAAGCAGATAAAAAGATGTGACATTTTAGATGCCATTTTGTTTGAACCAGATTCAAATAGACTGTGTTTTTTTTTTTGGGTCTCTGATGCCCATGCTTTTTTAATAACACTGTTGTTTAACTTGTGTTTGTGTTGTAGGAATGAAGCTGACTTGTTGTAGTAAATCATCCACACAAATCTCATCAGCTTAACTAATTTTTATTTGGAATGGCTGAGGCTGATCCAGACTCTTCAGATGCGTCTGATCTGAAACCCATTATTAGCAGCGCCCCACTCTTTAGCATCCCTCGCTTCTTCGCTGCTAAAGACTCTGATGCTGCGGGAAAGAGTCCTACTTCTCCACTTGATTTTACACTCTTTGGTGGCCTCTTTAGCCCCAGGACTCCAGCTGCTCCAGCATCTCCCAGATTTGCCAACCGAACCAGATGGGCTTGTGACAAAGTTGGCCTCTCTCTTCTAAGCTCCAGCGTTGGAGAAGAAGGCCATGAGGGTTTATTCAACAACATCGTGCTTGCCCCTCAAATCAAGCCCAGGCTGTTTGGTTCTTGTGTTAAATCCTATTCGTTGCCTAAGAACTATGCCGCCCCTTCCATGTCTTCTGATGTGGTAGAGATTCCGTGTGATTCAGTCACTGGTGTCTGTGAGTCAGTCGTTGTGGAGGAACATAACTCCCCAAGGAGATCAAGCTCATCTCCTATGGATATTATCTCCAGCCATAGCTCGCTCTCTGCACGTGAGATGGCACTCTCTGAGGACTATACCTGTATCATTTCTCATGGGCCAAACCCGAAAACAACTCATATATTTGGTGATTGCATCCTGGATTGTGACCCCAACGAGTTGGGAGGCAAAGAAGAATTTGAGAAACCAGAAGGGGATGATTCTTTACTCTGCTCATGCACCGACAAAACTCAGAACCACCTCAGGTCTGGGCTCATACTTAAATGATAATGATAGAGAAATATGTGGTCTTAAATTAAGACAGTATAACATTTCTCCTTCTTTTCTTAAAAAAATTAGCAGCGAGGCATCATCATCAGCAGCAGCAGAAGGGAAGGAAGGTGAGAAGGGAGGTGATGAAGATTGTGTGGAGATATCGCCTGGATCAAGTTACAACGAGGATCTGTTTCCTATGGCCTCTTAACCACAGGCATAAGCTGCTCATTCTTGAGCCTTTTTGGGGGGCGGAACTTGTGTGAGTTTAGTGTTGTGAGGTTTCAGTTTTTGTGGGATTTTTGCATGCTCAATAAAAGGCTTGTTGATTGAAGAGGGGGTGAGTTTTGGTGTGGCCTGATGCCCCCGGCTCATACTTCCTTTTGTTTTGTACCATTGTATTTGTGACTTATTATCATTTGAAGGGAACCATTTGTACTACCGAGTATGTAAACATGTACTACTGAATTGAATGAATAATTGAGATTCTACGTTACTTCATATTTTCTAAGGGAAAATCGCATAAAAAACATTGAAAGTGGCGACACTTTAAACCTTGAACTTTTTCAACTATCTCTTTAAACCTTTTAAGTGGCAATTGTATCACAATAAACCTTCAACTTGGCTAACTTGTACATCAAGTAAAAAGTTGACCTGTTGTACAGGTAAAAGTGATGAGGTGTCGGTTTTTTTCGAAAATAATTATTATTTAATTAATAAAATAAATAAAAATTAAATAAAAAATCAGAAAATTAAATAAAAATCAGATAAAAAAAAATTGATTTTATGATTTTTAATTTACTCTTAAATTTTTTTTTTTTTTATCTGATTTTTATTTAATTTTCTGATTTTTTATTTAATTTTTATTTATTTTATTAATTAAATAATAATTATTTTTGAAAAAAACCGACACCTCATCACTTTTACCTGTACAACAGGTCAACTTTTTACTTGATGTACAAGTTAGCCAAGTTGAAGGTTTATTGTGATACAATTGCCACTTAGAAGGTTTAAAGTGATAGTCGAAAAAGTTCAAGGTTTAAAGTGTCAGTGAGTGCCACTTTCAAGATTTTTTATGCGATTTTCCCTATTTTCTAATAATGTTTTTGGTATGGACCACAACACAAACACGAGATAAAATAACACAAGAGACAAAAATGGAAGAAGAAAAAAAAGAAACGACCACAGTGGGAGTCGAACCCACGACCTTTTGATCCGAAGTCAAACGCGCTAATCCACTGCGCTATGCGGTCTTTACTGTTACATCATGTTTCTTATATTAACAATTTGTTGCTTGTGATACCAAGAAAGGTTTCCTTCTCTCTATCTCTGCAAAATCGTTTCGTATGGATCGTACATCGTCATAAGAAGAATCGATCTGGCGTTTCGTGCATCTCTAGCTGTGCCGACTCTGTGGATCCCGAGTCTCGAATCCAGAATCTGTAGATCCCTTCCGTCATCTTAGGTGCGTTTTCCGGGCGATCGTAATTCACTGCGAAACCAAAACCTAGGGCTTCCGACGATCTGGAAATTTTGTAGAATCGCTTGGTATATTTGATTACTTTGTAACAGTTTTTAGGAGGAGATCCGATTATCATCGATTCCCAGGGGATTCATTCGCGTAGTCTTGATTCAGCCAGAGCCATGTTCTATGGCACAGCAGTATGGGACCCTTGGCTTATCGTTGGCCAGATAATCTGCCTTCAATGCTCCTTCTACCTCTCTCTTGGAGTCTTCATGATCCTCTTTTTAGGCCTTCGTGTTCCTCGACTTAGTCTTGTCTACTTCTTCGATTACGCTACTCTCACTACTTCTACCGTCACTGGTTGGTGTGTCATTGCCTCTTTCCTCTTCACTTCACTCGCAGGGTTAGTTACAAATCTCTATCTTCCCTCTTATAGTTCCAATAGTCTCCTGAAGATTTGATTGGTTGGTAATACTCAGGGCTGTGTACATGATATTTGTGGTGGAACGAGCACGGAAATGCCTTGATTTCTCTGCAACTCTTTATATCATCCATCTCTTCTTCTGCATCGTGTATGGAGGATGGCCTTCGTCTATGGCGTGGTGGGTTGTAAACGGCACGGGGCTTGCTGTGATGGCATTGCTAGCTGAGTACCTGTGCATTAAACGCGAGCAGCGTGAGATTCCTATGGATCGTTTCCATTCAAGTATGATTCTAATCACTTTCTTTGTCATTTGAAATCTCCCTTAGAGCACAGCATAGTTTATCTACTCTGAATATAGAAATCATGTTCATATGACTGTCTCATCTATGCAGGGGTTTGATGGATGGGTGTATGAACCAAGTGATGTATTATGTACAGAGATGAGAGAATTGGGCAAAGAAGAAGTTCAGCCATGTTGGATCATTACCTCTGCCTTCAGCTTTTAGTCACTTTTAACACATTGAAACACGTTTCTTTGTTGCATTTTCAATTTTATGGAACAAGATAAACCATTAGTCTCGAATACTTTTCGTGCGACAGTTTGTTATCGTCTCCTTCATTTTTTTTTTTTATACTGGATACTTGTCTCTAATCAAGATATTGCATGCCTTGTTCTTCAGCATACTCTTTTGAATCCTCAAAACTCTAATTTACTTAGTTCTTATAGTCTCTACTTGTTGATTGTACAGCATTAGATTATGTGTGGTTCAGCCAAATGTTAGTTATATCGCATACGAGTCGTCATGTCTGGGCTGGGCGAAATAACGCGTGATTTGAAACGCAAAACGACGTCGCATGAGTGAGAGAGATGTTGAGATCCAAATCGGATCACCTCACGGCCAACAACACGCGCACTGGGAAGTAGAATCACCCCCGCGCCAACGCCCTTGTTGTTGCATTACTCTTCTTCTACCTCCTCACTGCGATCATCAAGCCGATCTCCGGTAGTGACATTCGTTTCGACTTGCAAAGATGGTTAGTGATATGATCTCTCTCGATTCCCCCCCTTAAGATCTATTTCCGCAATTTTTACTTGGAACATCATGATCGTCTCTCGACGAAAGAGTGTGCTGCATTGCACTAAAAATTGATATTTCTTAGCTAAATCGAACGCGCAAGGTCTATCTTTAGTTTGAACATGCTCTTAGCTGGATCGATGAGTTTTTTTGTAGGTTTCTTGTAACTCTGCAGAAATGAACTAACTCGTGGTTTACTGTGTGTTTTGATTTCTCGAGAGAATTAGAAGAGTATTCATCAACTTGTACGAGCTCTTCTTTTTCTTTTCTTTTATGTCCAGCACTTACATTTATATTTTTTTTTCTTTGGAATTCTTCACAGCCTCTGAGACTCGAAATCAAGGTAATGCGTCGATTTGGACCTCTTATAATCTTATCTAAGGTTCCGGATTGATATTTGACCCCGCTTATGTGTTTTGATCAGCGCAAGTTTGTTCAAAGATCAGAAAGAGTTAAATCTGTAGATCTCCATCCAACCGAACCATGGTAATTTGAATGCATTCTCCATTGCTTTTGTATCATTCTCAGTTTTGGTTAAGGAAACATTAATCTATTAATTGGTACAGGATCCTGGCAAGTTTGTATTCTGGAACAGTCTGCATCTGGAATTATCAGACACAGGTAAGTATCCCATCTCTGTCTTACTTGATATCGTATACTCTTCCTGATTTATAACTCTTTATGTGATCCTTCTCTATTGTTTAATCCAAAAATCACCATATGACTTTCCAGACTATGGTCAAATCTTTCGAGGTGACTGAACTGCCTGGTATGATCAACATCCTTTCATTGTTATTATTCCTTTTTTCTATGCTTGCACACAGCATTCTCTGGTCTGGCATTTTGTTGAGTCTATGTCTTTGTTGTGCAGTTCGGTCTGCTAAGTTTGTTTCACGCAAGCAGTGGGTTGTAGCTGGAGCTGATGACATGTTCATTCGTGTCTACAACTACAACACAATGGATAAGATCAAAGTATTTGAGGCCCATGCTGACTACATTAGGTGTGTTGCTGTTCATCCCACCCTTCCCTATGTCTTATCATCATCAGATGATATGCTCATCAAGCTCTGGGATTGGGAGAAGGATTGGCTTTGCACTCAGATTTTCGAAGGCCATTCCCATTATGTTATGCAAGTCACTTTCAATCCCAAAGACACCAATACTTTTGCTAGTGCATCCCTTGACCGTTCCATTAAAGTGAGAGACTTGTCTTCGACTCTTAAAAACCCATGTTATTTTTTTCATTCACAAATGAGAAGCTGAACCCTTCTTCTGTTTCTACGTCTTTTCTTATCTAGATATGGAATCTTGGTTCTCCGGATCCAAATTTTACTTTGGATGCACATTTGAAAGGGGTCAATTGTGTTGACTACTTTACTGGTGGGGACAAACCATACCTAATCACTGGTTCTGATGATCATACTGCTAAGGTCTGTACCCATTTGTCTTTCTTCTTTGCAAGTTGTTTGCGATATATGTGGCTTGTGTGTTTTTTCATTTGTATTGCTTGCATAGGTTCCTCCAAGATTCTCTATTGCTCATAAATGTCTTCTGCAAGCAGGTGTGGGATTACCAAACAAAGACTTGCGTTCAAACACTTGACGGTCACACACACAATGTTTCAGCAGTGTGTTTCCATCCAGAGCTTCCAATAATTATTACCGGATCCGAGGATGGAACTGTTCGTATATGGCATGCCACCACTTACAGGTAACTCGTATGATGTGTATATCGGAGCTAATATTGGTTTGATCTTAAAAGTTTCCGACAGTTTTTCTAAAGTAAGTAGTTCCATCCAACAATTTTACTTAATATTTGACCTTTAGGCTTGAGAATACATTGAACTATGGCCTTGAGAGGGTTTGGGCTATTGGTCACTTGAAAGGTTCACACCGGTAAGTTTCTGAACTCTTACGATGTCAGTACTTATGCCCTGCCAAAGGTACACTTATCTTCACATGTGATTCTTTTATAATACCAAATCATTTCCAGGGTTGTAATTGGTTATGACGAAGGGTCCACAATGGTGAAACTTGGCCGTGAAATACCAGTGGCTAGTATGGACAACAGTGGGAAAATTATTTGGGCTAAACACAATGAGATACATACTGTGAACATCAAGAGCGTTGGCACAGATGAGGTCTGGGAATACTTTCTTACACTGTTGTTTTTCTTAGATATAAAAAAACTAGCTTTGGCAATGTTTATAATTTGATTGTGGACTTACTTAGGTCACTGATGGTGAGAGACTGCCGTTGGCTGTTAAAGAGCTAGGGACTTGCGATCTTTATCCTCAAGTAAGTGGCATCCATCTAGTTGTATACGTTGTCACTTGCTTTATGTTATGGAGGGAATATGATTTCACTTCTGTGGCTTTTCATTTTCTAACATTTGTTGAAAATTTAGTGATTATGTAGTGCCAATGTTTTTCTTTAATTGCTGCATGTAGTTATTTTTTTTTTGGGCATTTTGATAGAATACTAGTATTAGTTGAAATACGACCTTAGTCGTTTTTAAATCTTGTGATTACCCACTGTCATTTATTTTCTGTTTTGCTTTTCAGAGCCTGAAGCACAACCCTAATGGTAGGTTTGTCGTTGTTTGTGGAGATGGTGAGTACATCATTTACACTGCCTTGGCATGGAGAAATAGGTCGTTTGGCTCGGCCCTGGAATTTGTTTGGTCATCTGAGGGTGAACATGCTGTCAGGGAAAGCTCGTCAAAGATCAAGATCTTCAGCAAGAACTTCCAGGTCTGTTATTCCTTTTGGCACGTTCTTTTCCCACTGATCAGCTTTTAACACTTTTTTTTTTGGTGTGTGTCCGATTATCTAAATTACACTATCACATACTGACAGCTTAGTTTGATAATGTGCAGGAAAAAAAGACTGTGAGGCCTACGTTCTCAGCAGAGCGCATTTTTGGTGGGACGTTATTGGCTATGTGCTCAAGTGATTTTATCTGCTTCTATGATTGGGCGGAATGTAGGTTGATTAGGCGAATAGATGTTACCGTCAAAGTAAGTGCCTATATGCCAGAAATATCTCTATTAGTTTCTAGCAGGAGAGTGGTTTATACGTTACAGTTTCTGAAATATTTTGTGGGAGAAGTAGGAGATAGTATCCTATCTGGGCTGTAAGCTCAAAACCAAATTGATACTGCTTTTTCTGCAACAGAATCTCGTATTCATGTATAATGTTTCTTGTTTATTGTATTGTCTCAGAATCTTTATTGGGCTGACAGTGGTGATCTAGTCGCAATTGCCAGTGATTCATCATTCTACATCCTTAAGCTCAATGTGAGGATTTAAAGTTTGGTAGTGTACCAGAACTCTGATAGAGTTTCGTTAGTTTGTTCTCCTCGTCTTGTTGCTGTCCGATACATGGTTTTAAGATGTTTTATACTGTTCTGCTGTAGCGCGATATTGTTTCCTCTTATATGGAGGGCGGTAAAGAAATTGATGAGGAAGGCATTGAGGATGCATTTGAGCTTCTCAATGAAACCAATGAACGTGTTCGGACTGGCTTATGGGTTGGGGATTGTTTTATCTATACCAACTCTTCTTGGAGGCTTAACTACTGTGTTGGTGGTGAGGTAAGGCTTAGTTCTAGTTTTTGGAAAAAAACGTGTTTTGATTTTACTGTAAATGATGTTCAGTATTCCTAATAATTACAGGTAACGACAATGTATCATCTGGACCGTCCTATGTACTTGTTGGGTTATCTCGCTAATCAAAGTCGAGTTTATTTAATTGACAAAGAGTTCAAGTAAGCAGATGTTTTACAGTTAATATTGCTGACCAGTGTTGTTGTAACTTGTAACTTTCTGACTTCTATGTCAATTTTATTGTTTACAGCATTATTGGTTACACATTACTTTTAAGTTTGATTGAGTACAAGACTCTTGTCATGCGTGGAGATTTGGAACAGGCTAATCAAGTCTTACCTTCAATTCCTAAGGAGCATCATAATAGGTATGCGAGTGTGTATTCCCTCGTATTATTTTAGTTATGATTGCATTATCTTATAGTGAACATGCATCCAAGTTCACATCATGATTCTCAACTTCAAAAATCTGTTCATGTTGTCAGTGTGGCGCACTTTTTGGAATCACGTGGAATGACAGAAGATGCTCTGGAAGTAGCTACTGACCCTGATTACAGATTTGAGTTGGCCATACAGCTCGGTAGATTGGAGGTCGCAAAGGTCAGTTTATCGCTTTTACCATTTGAGAAGCTTTATTCCATGACTTACCAATCTGTTGTAATCCAGTTTTTATATTTTTGACAGGATATCGCTTTAGAAGCACAAAGTGACTCTAAATGGAAGCAACTTGGAGAATTAGCGATGTCCACTGGGAAGGTGACTTATTTTTTAACTGCAACTAGTGTTATAAGTTCTTTACAAAGGTTAGAGCTAATATGCATTTCTTTTCATTTTCCTTCCCATACTTGGATCACCTTAGCTGGATATGGCTGAAGAATGCATGAGGCATGCTATGGATTTGAGTGGTCTGTTACTGCTTTATTCTTCCCTGGGAGATGCAGAAGGATTGACGAAGCTTGCAGCACTAGCTAAAGAGCAAGGAAAGAATAATGTCGCCTTTGTTTGCTTGTTCATGCTGGGTCAAGTAGAAGACTGCCTGCATCTTTTGGTGGAAAGGTATGTCGTTACCGTTCTTACATTGGGGACATATACCAGTTGCATCTATGCTGAGATTTTTCTGGTTACAGTAATCGGATACCTGAAGCTGCTCTGATAGCACGATCGTACCTTCCGAGCAGAGTCTCCGAAATAGTGGCGTTGTGGAGAAACGATTTGACCAAGGTTCGTGTTAGACACTTTCTATGCATCTTCTGATTAAACATCCAAACTTTTCATGTTGAGAATCCACAGCGTTTCTTGATCTACATGTAGATAAGTCCAAAGGCTGCTGAATCTCTGGCTGATCCTGAAGAGTATCCCAATCTGTTTGAGGACTGGCAAGTTGCCCTATCCCTTGAAGAAAGAGCTGCAGAGACAAGGTATCTTTCCAACGCCGTTGGCGTGATTAGCTTCTTCATAGAAACAGTGCTTATGAGGACACTTTTAAATTTAATTGTTGGACTCATCCATTTTGAGTGAATGTCTCTGCATTATGGTTGGTTTTGGTTTGAATCTGTACCGTTGTATTAACATAACCCCAAGGCTGTTTTCATTATCCCGCCAATTTGAAGTTTCCAGGATTCTCATAGACAAAGTACTTCTATTCATTTTTATTGCAGGGGCGTCCATCCTCCTGCTGGGGATTATGGTAGTCATGCACACAGAGACTATACAACTTTGGTGGAAGCTTTTAGAATCATGCAAATTGAAGAAGAGGAGAGGCTTGAGCACGGGGATGTTCTCGACGAGGTATGCATAGTTGACGTTATGTGCCACTGAGGTTGATGGTTTAAAAACAAAAATGATGTCCAGTCGCTAGATTTCTCGAGCATAATTTGAGAAGAGAATCATGAACAGATGATAGAAGGTTTTTAAAGATAGACCGTGACCGCTTCATAAGTTTGGGACTGGCTGTTTGTGAACAGGTGGAGGGAGAGGGAGAAGAGGAGAATCAGGAAGTTGAGGAAGAGAGTGGTGATGTGAAGGAAGAGAATGCGGAAGAAGAGGGTGTTGTGGTGGACGGTGACTCGACAGATAGCGCTGTGCTAGTTAATGGGAACGAGTCTGAAGAACAGTGGGGTATGTATGATTTAGAGAAGGAAACCCATCAGTCTTATACCATTTGTGTGGTGATTAGTTGATTATAAGATATGCTGCTTGCTCTAGGACATTTAGATGGTTTTGCTTCTCATGCATCTACAAACATGAGGCTTTCTATTTTGCTGATCAATTTTGTCAACCAACCTATTTTAAAAGACTGACCAAGAAAATATTTTGCTTGGTTGTGGTACAGTTCTAACACCACCGGAGGAGTAGGCTTCGTGAAGACGTGTATATTCTTGGCAGTGAAGATTGAAATGAAGAAGCAGCAGAGAGAAGAGAAGATAAGGGAGAGTTTCATTGTTAGAAACTGCTCTCCGCTTATGGTTTAATACAAAAGAAAACATTGGTAATATGGGTTTTAGGGCAGGAACAAAAACATCATCACCCTCTTAATTTCCAAACACTGGTAAATATGGGTAGATATATTTCCATAACCTCGTGTATAATATTTTTTCCAAACTGAAATATTCCATGATTGACTCAATAGCCAGGTCAAAATGGTAGATATAGAGGCTAAGTCAATTTCGTTAAATCTTACTAAACTCAATAAGATACCAAAAATCTTGCAGTTTTTTTGGGAAAACTTGGAGAATATCTGCATTCATAAACATATTTGGTTACACGAAACCCCTCTTACATAAAAAAGAAGTTATTACCCTCATTCCCTTCCATCTCACAAGTAACAACCCAAGCAATTCCCAGAAGAAACCAATCAAGGGGTCTGCGGATCTCTTCTCCAATCGTGAAAACCTCTCAACTCTCGCTTGATATCTGGTATCGTCTCTCTTTCTCCATCAAATCGTCCACTCTTAGGGCTTTAGCTGTGTTCGTCTTTCCTTTCCATAATTCTTCTGCAATTATAGTCGAGTGAGGTTTCCGTTTTTTTTTTTTTCCAACTGACTGCTCTATTAATTTTTTGGGGTTGGAAGGAGGAGGTGGTGGTTCTGTGATTCAAGAGGATTATGGCCCCAGATGGCGTAGAAGACGCGGACTATGAGAGCGACCCCGAGGAACTGAAGCGCTCCTTGGCTACAAGGAGGAGAGAAGCCAGCGATGATGAGGATGAGAACCGGGGAGAAATTCAGACTGCTGACATCGATTCCGATGAAGAGAGTGCTATCGTGGAGTTTGATAACGATGCAGATGAAGGATTGCACATAGAAGGTGACGATAGCTATGATGAAGAGGAGGGTGATTATGGAGAAGTTGATGACAACATGGAAAGTGTTGCTGACAAGGATGAGCCTAAGGGAGTGGAAGCTGCAACGGAGGACTCAGTTGTGGATGGAGAAGAACCAAAGCAGAAGGAACCTTTTGCAGTGCCAACTGCTGGAGCTTTTTATATGCATGATGACAGGTTTCAGGAATTGGATGCTTCCTCAAATAGGTATAACTATCAGATGAAGCTATGATCCATTCCTACGTTCGGTTTATAGGGTTTTGTTTTCTCCACACTAGTTACTAACGGAACTATTAAATCATGCAAATGTATGTATGGAGCCAGGGAGAGTATACTAAACAAACTACTTTCTTTCATTCAATTTTATTAAGTAGTTCAAATAGATTGCAACTCTTGCAATTAATTTCTTAACTTTGATTGTGAATGTAACATTCAGCAGAAGATAAGAACTTTTTTTATATACTCTACCAAGCTCTTCCGTTCTCCTCTTGTTTAGTGTTTGTGCAAACAGGTTACTTAGTATTATCCATTCATATTGGTCTTGATTTTGCTTGTGTAGGCGAATGCGTGGTGGTAGGAGGCTCTGGCCATCCCGAGATGAAAGAAAATGGGGACATGACAAATATGACGAGATGAATACACAAGAAAAACAATATGATGTAGTTACCCTAAATGATCTCTTCTCTTTCTCTCCTCTTCATTTAAATATTTGTATTTTTGACATTTTTCCTCTTGCGGTGTCAATACATTTGTCACTTCTTCTGCATCTCCTTTTAATTTACAAGCTGATTGATAAAACTTTGTGAACATAGAAGAGGACTTCCAGAGGCCGAGCCAGAGGACGTGGTCAGGGTAGGGGTCAGGAGCGTGGATATTCTCGAGGGAGCAATTCTAAAGTGTTTACCAACAATGGTCGCCAGAATCAGTTTCCTAAGGCTGTCACAAGAGGGAGAGGGCCCAGACGTTATGAGGTTTCCTTGAGAAAGGGCACTCAAGCAGCTTCTGTGCAAGCCAAACAGTGAGTCTTTAAGCTTTGTTTTTTCCAATTCAATACACCAATACTCTATCTCTAATTTTAGTGTGACTGGATCTGTAGGTCCCAGAATTCGTTTGAGAAAGTGTCAGACGTTGATTCTGGACGTGCATCAACAGAAACATACAGCGTAGAGACTGAAGCCAGGATAAATGTAGTTGCTTCGAGTTTAAACTCAGCTTCTCCTCCATTTTATCCTTCAGGTTCCCCCAATAACTTGGCACAAAAGGATTTACAAGCTGGCATGGGTAGACTGCACGTTAATGGAAGCCCTACGCCATCTGGAAAGAAGTTTGGGAATACAAAATCTAGCTCTTCGTGGGTACGCACTACCCCTTCTCAGACTACTAGTCAAGGTAGAGGTGCACCTCCCCCTGGGAAAGTGCTTAATCAAGGTGATAATGCTATTTCGCCTATGCAAATCCGGGGAATGTCAAAAGGCACTGACGAAAGCTGTCAGCCTCCTGTGAGGCTTGTGATCAACATCCAGCTGTTATCATTTTGCTGCCTTCTTGTCCACCGAAAATTGGCCCATCAACAAATTTGTATATTTTTGGTGAAACAGAGTTGGTCACAGAAACAGGTGCTTTGGTTGCCAAGGGAAAAGGGACTCTTCAGCCTAGTGGAAGGGGGTCTTTTATGTATGGAGGGACACAATTTATGGGCCCAGTCGGGGGCATGGCGGCTGGTCATGGCAATCCCAGTTTCCCTACTTTTCTGCCTGGTAAGTTATTCTTGAATTTCACCTTTCATCCTTCATTGGAATAGTTAAAAAACATCTTCCAGAGTCATTTCATGCATGCTAATGAAATTGAAAGCTAATGATGCTGAGCTGTCTGGTTTGCTTGCCATGTCCAGTGCTGCTTGAGATCAGCGCCTGCTGTATGTAATGGTGCTGATATGCATAGTTGATCAGTTTTATTTTTATGGTCTTATTTTTTCATGTTTGCAGTTATGCAATTTGGTGGTCAGCACGGAGGTGTTCCAACCTTTGGAATGGCTCTTCCGGGATATGTCCAACCAGAACATGGTACTGGAAATCCCGAGATGACATGGTATGCAGTCCTTCCTTTTCGCTGTACCGCATTTGTGGATGTTAGTTTTGAGTTTGCCCAGCTTTACGTGTTTTGAAAAGTTATATACTCCATATTTTTAGTTGACTTTGTGCATACTTCTGTTATTTGTGATGATTTAGTTTGCCGGCCCAAACATAATCAGAATTGTTGCTTTCATTTATCTGCTGCTTCTGTGTTGTTTAATTTCCCTAGCTCCTTACCTATACGTTGTCCTGATTACTACTATTTTTGTTTATAATATTGACAGGCTGCCAATTTTGACTGGCCCGGGAGCATTGGGGGCTTCATATCCTCCATCTTATGCTGCAATTGATGGTTCTTACCAAGCACACAAACCAGGGCTACCTTCCTCTGCGGGATCATCCAGGTTTATAAATTAATCGTCTTCATTTTCTCATTATTGCTAATCATCCAGCATATTTCCATATGCTTAAATGTTAACTCTTAGTTTTATCCTTAAGGAAGAGTATTCTTGCAATGTAGCTTTAACGAAACAATCGTACGTGAGTTTTTAGATTTGGGATTTGTCATATTTATTGTGCACTGCAAAATGCATGTACACGCTACAATTTCCGAACTGTTCGGATCTGTAGCGTACTATGTACACCAGAAACATGTAGCTTTCATCTACCATACTCACTGGGGACTCATGTAACAACGATCTTCTCTGATTATGAGTGTCGAGTGAAGCATTTAATTTGGGTCCACTTGCCCATTAACAAATTAACACTTCTTTTTGTTTAGCAGCCAAGAGAACAGTTCGAATAACCCTACTGATGAAGAGAAGCCTGTGGAGAGACTTGGTAAGTGGGTTTGTTGAATCAGATGGTAGGGAAAGCATCTGCCTTTTAGGTATAGTAGAGAATATTGAAAATATTATTTACATTGATATGATTTAGCTGGTACAAAGCAATGAATATGTTTGATTCTCAAGCATTGTTTATTTTAAGTAATAACGCTTTGCTTCCCAAACAAAATCTTTTATTAGAGATTCAAAGGTTTGAAATGAAGCTATTCTCCTTTTGATGTAGATGCTACAAACAATGGGAGATCACAACGGTCGAAAGCCTCGTAGGTGAGTTTTGATGCTATATTTTTGTAACTGCTTTTTTCTATTGATCATACTTTGACAGGGAACCATCTTGAACTAGGGTGCAGAGAGTATTTAGGTCTAGGGTGTCAAGTAGAGGAGTAGTTGGGTACCAGATATTGTAAGAAAAGAATTGTATTATTGAGATGATTAACCGTGAATATATGCTAGAAACTCGGAGATGAGCTTTAGCAAGTGAGGGCACATTATAAAGAAGGCAAAGGAAGGTCCCTTCTTGTTAGAATAAGCTGAGAAAAGAGGTATGTGTGTGTGAGAGAGAGAAAGAAAGAGTTCCTCATTTGCTGCAGGTTCTTGTTGCTTTTCATCTTTTGCGGAGCACTTTGGGCTGCTATTGTTGCAGATTCTACGAGGTACACAAATTTAAAGTTCTTCCTACTCAGTTACACATAACATTGGAAAAGGAGATCAAATTGATTTTGTTGGAGTTGTATGTCTTATTTTCAGGAGATTGTGAACTTTTGAGCTGTGGCTTCCTTGTTCATCTGTAATATTTTATTATTTTTATTGCTTTTTGCTTTGTATTTTTATTTAATTTGTAATGTTGATATGTGTTTTGGCTTTCGTGGTCTGGTACCTTTTTAAAGGCTCTGTGTACGCGAAGTCTCTCTTTACCATTTGCGCATTTTGAGTTTCTGATCATATTTGAATTTGATTATTATTGGTTTAGCTCCTCTCAGTAAAGAAAAAGATGTAGTATATTGTTTATATATGGCCTCATGTTTTTTGCCATCTCTGATAAATCTATGGTTGAAATGGTGGACAACCCATCTTGTGGCCGGCCATATCGTCTAGTCTCTCCTTGGTAAGGGAATGGAAATTTGTTTCTGGATTGCACGCAGCCAATAGAAGAGTCTTTCTCATTGCTGAAAGTACAATCAATCCGCACTTTAAGGCATTCTTATGTTGCAGATGGATCTCCTCATTGGTTGTATGGTTTCTTTGAAGATGAGAAAGGTTTAGCCTCTATGTAGCTGTGTGTGTAGGAGTCTTTAGGAATGGGTGTATAGATTGGTCTGACTGTCTTTTGGTATATTGCTTGGCCGCGTTTCAAGCTGAAGTTGTTGTTGGTGTTATATTGGGGTTCAATTGATGATGTGGCTCTTGTGTCTCATTGTAAAACGAGTACGTTTTAATGATATCAATCTCACAGTTGACTTAAATAACAAGAAGTTACAAAATTTAGTTTGAGTCCTCAAACTTACGATTTTGTTTTGAATGACCCCCGAACTTTCGAATTAAACAGGGCAAGGGGTCAAAAGTGTCAAAAACAATCTGCACAGCCTACTCTCTCACGCAGCGAAGAACGATGATGGATGGTAGTAACGTCTACTCTCCGCCCGACCAATCTCTCTCCCCCAACTCTAATCTTTGCATTACGGTTACGTCTTCTCCTTTCTCTCCTTCTTGTGTTTGGCCTTCGATTTTGATTATTCCAAATTAGGGTTAACTTGATTAGAACTGAGCTTGCGATTTCAGATCGAGGAAGGTTCTCAGAGCAGCGAGCAGCTAGTTGTAGTACAAGACGGAGACGATGACCTTCCTATCGTCGGAGACACCCCTCCTGATCTCCAAGATTGTGATGGATTGCTTGATGAATTCGCAACTCAAAGCAACGAATCTGAAAAATGTCTAACGGCGGCTCCTCCTCCTACCACTGGAATGGAATTCGACTCTTATGACGACGCCTACAGTTACTACAACACCTACGCGAGGGACCTCGGTTTCGCAATCAGGGTCAAATCCTCATGGACAAAACGTAACAGCAAGGAGAAACGTGGCGCTGTCTTATGCTGCAACTGCGAAGGTTTCAAGATGGTTAAAGAACCAAACAGCACTCGGAGAAAAGAGACAAGAACCGGTTGTCAAGCCATGATTCGCCTCCGGTTAATTGAACTTGATAGATGGAAAGTCGATGAAGTCAAACTCGACCACAACCACTCCTTTGATCCTGAACGAGCTCATAACTCGAAGTCTCATAAGAAGACGTTTGGTGCTGCTGCTGCTGCTGCTGCTGCTAACAAGAGAAAACATGAACCACCTCTTGATGTCCAAGTCCGGACCATCAAGTTGTATAGGACTGTTGCTATTGACACACCAAACTCTAGTGGCGAAACGAGCGATCCCGGTCATGATCACTTGCACTCTTCAAGGCGTTTGGAGCTCAAAGGAGGTGGCTTTAGAGTCTTGCAGGACTTCTTCTTCCAAGCTCAGCTTACCAACCCCAACTTTTTTTACTCCATGGATCTTGGCGATGACGGGAGCCTCAGGAATGTGTTTTGGATTGAGGCTCGAGCCAGAGCTGCTTACTCTCACTTTGGCGACGTGGTTGTCTTTGACACAACGTGTTTATCGAACACATACGAGCTCCCTCTTGTGGCGTTTGTTGGAATTAACCACCATGGAGATTCTATCTTACTCGGCTGTGGTTTGGTTGCTGACCAGAGCTTTGAGACTTACGTCTGGCTCTTCAGAGCGTGGCTTACGTGCATGTTGGGCCGTCCTCCACAGACCTTCATCACAGAGTATTGCAAGTCGATGCAGAGTGCAGTCTCTGAGGTTTTTCCTAGGGCTCATCACCGTCTTAGCTTGACCCACGTCTTGCAAAGCATTTGCCAGAGCGTTGTTGGACTACAAGATTCTGAGTCTTTCCGTATGGCACTGAACAGAGTGGTGTACCGTTATCTCAAGGTCGAAGAATTTGAAGTCGCTTGGGTGGAAATGATCACTCGGTTTGGGCTGACAAATCACGAGACCATCCGGGGCTTCTTTCAGGATCGAGAACAGTGGGCTCCTGTATACCTCAAGGATACGTTTTTGGCCGGGGCGCTGACTTTTCGACTGGGAGATGCAGCAGCTCCGTTTATCTTCAGCAGCTACGTTCACCAGCACACATCCCTGAGAGAGTTCCTTGAAGGGTATGAATCTTTTCTGGATAAAAAGTACACAAATGAAGCCTTGTGCGATTCAGAGTCGTCAAAGTCAATCCCGAAGCTCAAAACAACGCACCGGTACGAGTCTCAGATGGCAAAGGTGTTCACAAAGGAGATATTTACAAGGTTCCAAGAAGAGGTCTCGGCAACGTCTTCATGTTCAGGAGTAACGCAAGTCCACTCAAACGGCTCGGCCTCCACGTACGTGGTGAAAGAGCGGGAGGGAGAGAAAGTGAGAGACTTTGAGGTAGTCTACGAGACAAATGCAGCAGCAGGGCAAGTACGTTGCTACTGTATCTGTGGTGGTTTTAGCTTCAACGGGTACCAATGCAGACACGTGCTCCTCCTGCTCAGCCAGAAGGGCTTGGAGGAAATCCCGTCTCAGTACATACTGCAACGTTGGCGTAAAGACGTGAAGCGGCTCTATGTTGCAGATTACGGGTCAGGCTGTGTGGACATAATGAATCCGGTTCAACGGTACGAGCATTTGCACAGAAGAGCGATGCAGGTTGTAGAACAAGGGATGCGATCGAAAGAGCACTGCAGAGTTGCCTGGGAAGCGTTTAAAGAGTGTGTGAATAGAGTGACAGAGAAGTCGTAGGTACTTTTTTTTGCTACCTGCTGCTGTTGTATATGTTATGTCTTTATACGATCTGGTTGAGATTCTTATAATTATTAGGGTCAGAGCTCATTCCTGTAAAATAGATTCCTGTAGGATCGTCAAGACTATCTAATGAAAGGTGAGCACAATGCTAATGTTCTAATAATTAATAGGGTCAGAGCTCATTCCTGTAAAATAGATTCCTGTATGATCAATAAGACTATCTAATGAAAGGAGACTCTCATTGTCCCAAAAAGGAGACTAGTGATAGTGATAGATTCGTTTTCACTACACAGTCGAACGTCGGAGATTTGTAGTGTGACGTCGAATATTTTTTTCCTTATTGTAATATATTTTTCCTTATTGTAATGTTTTTTTCCTTATTGAAAATCTCGACTGTTGCATTTTTTCAAGTCACGCCTGTCTTTTCATACGGGTGTTTTACCTGTTCACTATAAATCGGAATGAGAAACAAAAAAGGTTCAAGGGAGCAGAACAATATTTCAGAACAAACTGTTTAATTAGACATATCCCTATACCAACCCAACATCCACATTCTTATCAGCACCAAAGTATATAAATATAAAAGCAAAGGAAAAGAAACATATGTTGTTCTGACTTCACAGCAAAAGCATTTCTCTCCTGAGTTTTCTAGTTTGATCTCTCCTCTCTCTACTTGTTGCGTTTATTGATGATTTCCCTTCTCCTCCTCCCCCAACTGCCCTACTTGTTTCTCTTTAGAAGACATCCGGGTTGAATCTCTGCGGCATCATAGAGTTCCCGTGTTCCATTTGCTCCAAATGCAACTTCAATGCGTAGTTATTCACCTGCATTTTGTAACTTTTCTATTATCATTTCACTCTTTCACTACTGGAGACCATAATGGTTATGCAACCATTAACAAAGCATCAAAATCAGAACTAAAGCATCTCTAAGACTTACCTCCAGAGTTCTGACCTTCTCCTGGTACTGAGGAATCAGTTGCTTCAAAAACTCTAGCTGCTGATTCGCATCTTCTAACGCCTTCTGCCGCTCATGCTGGATAGCAACAGCACGTTTCAGCACTGTGTTGTCCTTGACCAAGGCCTCCACTTGTTGCTGCACTGCCACACTCTCCTGCAATTCCATAAGAGAGTATTAATTTCACCATAAAAGAGAGATACAGAGGTTAAAAAAAAAATCCTCATTTCATTTACTGATTTGATAACTTTTATATGGAAGACAGTTTTCCATGGTACTATATACATAACTGTGTTCAGAGTTCAGAGCTAGCAACTTGTACTCAATGAAGGTACAAAAAATATATAACTAATGGTTCAAACTATGTCTTACAACAACACTAAACTCGAAACTGTCTTACATACCTAGAACTCAAAGATTAAGTAACTACGCATGGCCCCTAATACAAATTTTTAGCATGTCTGATACCTACCATGATAGCTTATCTATTGAATGGAGTATAAATAAACGTTTAGCAAAAGGGTTTACCTCTTGGAATTTTTTGCCAGCTTCTTCATGAGCACGTGCGCTTAACACCTTCTCCAAAGCCTCCAGGACTCTTCCAGCACGGATCTTTGCATCATCTGTAGCAGTAGACTGCGTCACTTCCCTCACTAACAATGCAACCCAGTCATCAGCACTCGTTGGTTGATTGACTGAAGCATCATCAATCTCCTTAGCTTGAGCTCTTTTTTCCTCAGCTTGTGCCAAAGCGTATAAGCTATTCATAGCGGCATTCAAATCACTCCCATGATCTTCTAGTGCCTTCACAAGAACCTGATAATAAAAAAAAAACAGAAACCATTAAAAGAAAAACCTCCCCAATCTAATTAATTTCTCCAATACAAGAAAATCTATAGCTACTGTGAATTTCAAGAAACACATATATGCCAACCGATTAAGCCAATCATCTATCTACAGAACATGTGCAACCGATATGACGAATCATGCCACTAAACTCAATCTACATAATATTCAATCATATTGGGCAAAAAGGTAAACCTAGATCTATGCAGTTCGACATATTATCTAAGGAGAGAAAAGGAACAAGACGTACGGTGAGTTCAAGATGAGGAAACGCAGTGCGAAGCTGATCGAGCGATGACGACGGAGAGGACCAGCTTGGGGTATTCGAAGGCGAGTAACATCGGAACCTCTTCGAAGAGGGAGGAGGAGAAGGAGTATCTTCGAAGTAAGATCTCTTACTTCCGCAATACACGGCAGACATCGCTTGAGAATAACCAAAGAATTGACGGATGATTCGATCCGAATGCGATTAGGGCGGGCAAATAAGTTAGGGTTTGGAGGAAGAAGATGATTCGAGGCAACCTCAGATCGAGATTCGGCAAGGATGGGGGAGCGTCTAAGTTTTCTCGATATCTATCTATCAGGTTAGGTTTTTGATGGGTTTTCTTTGACAACAGGCCAGGCCAAGCCAATGTTAGTTCTATATATACACATAGCTTCAAGCGGCAGGGGCTTTTTCGTACTTTCGTTTCATCCACATTTGCGCGTTTGCGCGTGATACTGCAGCTACCTCTTCTCGTTTTTTTTTTAAGATTATACTGGTGGTATGCCCGCGGGAATGTCTAATTAATATTTTTGTTATTGATTTTCTTATTTATTTATTTTGATTTATTGTTCTAAAAACCGGAATGCCCGTAGTAGTTTTGCTTGGGAATGATTTGGCTGTCTAACTGGACATGTGAAGCTATATGTACTACATGAGTCATCATCTTTGGTGAGTGTTGTTGATGCTGATAATTTTAAATTTGCTTTGCTATTAAATTAACCTCTGAATTATCTGAAGCCATACTTTGTCATAATTAAGTTATGAACTATAAGAGTTATATCCATTGTATGTATTTTTATTTGTTATAACTTTATTAATTGTTTACAAAAAAAGAAACTTTAATAATTCGGTAAAGTGTACTTCCAATCGTAAATCTTATTAAGATAGTTATTTTAATTGAGCAGAATATATATATTAAAGATATGAATTGTGTTATATTGTCTTTTAGCTTTATAATTTAGTCTTATGTAAGACAACTATATACATTTGGAGGAGGTTAATTTTTATTGCTTCAACAATCACCATGACGTATAAAGTAAGCCCAGAAAGCATGATTGAACAAAACATATGGAAACTTGTTTAGTTATGTATTTTTTTTATTGAAATATCTACAACTACACCTCCTCTGAAGGTGAGAATGAGAATGATATAATTAATACTTAACAATATAACGTTCAAAGACAAATATATATATATATATATAACGTTCATCAAGTCTGCAATTTAGTAATAGACCATTTCAAATCACACCGACATTGCATTTCAAAATCGACCTTTCAAGATTATTCATAAAAACAATGCCTAATGAGAAGACCAAAGCGATAAACACTTAACCGAAGTCGTTAAATTTCAGACACATCAATGATCAAACATAGAACTAAAAACTCAACTCGGAACAGTGAAGATGCTTTATGTACATAAAAATTTCCTGAAGAGAACTAATCTACCTGACACTTGAGTCTAAGCTCTTGGTTCTTTAGCCATGGCCAACGCTCAAGCCATAGTGCTAGCCTGAGATGTCCCCCATCTCTCTGAATCTGATCAAGAGCATCGCCGAGCTCGTGGTCAACATTAGATGAATCTGATTTAATATTATTATATATATTATTAATATGAATTATATGCAACATTTGTAGAACAGTGTAAACAATATACCCAATAGCCTTCTCAAGCAATGGGTCATCTTCATCAATTATATGATAAGACTTTGTCAAGATAGTGTACTTCAAATAGGCATCCGAGTTCAAAAAGCTCAAGTTTGAATCCTTCAGGCCCTTGAGTCTAGGACCATTCAATATCTTTGACCTAAAGTGAAGGACATCAAGCTAGATTTATTGTCCATAGTGATGATTAGGAGTTGCATATAAAATGAATACCAAAACTGCATATAGTCTACCTCCTTAGAAGTACTATCATTTTTCTTCAAGGCCGTCAGCTAGAATATTGATACTCATTTGTCTGCGTAGAGCACATGGAAACATATTTATTTCTTTTATCTTTCCATAATACTAAAATAAAAACAAATACAAAGAAGAAGACACTGTGCCCTTGAAGTTTCTTTCAGAAGTTTCTTCCTCTCTTTGGTCCATCTTTGTATCTACTGGAGTTAGTTCGGCTTCAGTAGTTCTATTGAAAAACTTACAATGCCGTCCATTAGAGGATACCATGTTAGAACTCAAGAGGAAGTTTAGGATATATATATATATATATATAACACTGTTGGGAATAGTTAAAATAAAAAGAGTATACATAGATGCGCACAACTTTTCTTTGTTTAGATTTATTTGTTGGGATTTTAACAGATGATACAAACACAAACCCCACAAGAAACTCTCACTTATCACTCTCAAATATAACTTTTCATATGTGGCTTCAAAAGCAGTACAACTTTCGTATTGTGCTACACGATAAGGGGAGATGAAGCTTTGTAATTACAGTTCCCTATGTAAATGCAATTAGTAGGGGTTTTGAGGTTTTGAGTTCTTAAATAGGGAGAATATAGGAATAGTAAATGAATTTCATTACATGTTTGTCGATGAATAGCATCTCTACATCAATCCGGAGAGGTCCCCATAAAAGGATGAGCATGGAGATGATCTTGGCCTTTCCCAACACAAGAGGAAAGTCGTGGAAGAACACGAAGGAGGGTTCCGTCGCCGTTGATGTTGAGGTCATGTTAACCATGGGTGCGATAGATTCTTCATACTCTGAGCCTCCCAAAATCTCAACAAATGGACCTTGGTTGTGTTTGAACAGCAGATAGCTTCAACATGAATGAGTATACCATTGTTCATGTTGGTTATTAGAAGAGATCATTTTTCTAGATTTTGTAGTGTTGTTCATCGTTGGGAGCTTTCAAATTTATAAGAGAGCTTCCGATGGTTACTTTGGAAGATGAAGAGCTCAATTAATTGATAGAGACTTGGATGAGTGGGATGAATGATATAAATGCATGGAGTTAAGGAGCATATAACTGAAACTCACGATGTTACTGAAATTTCCTCAGAAGCGGCATCATCTGAAGCGACAACAGAACTTGCTTTCTCTATTTACCTAAAGTGTTCAAACCCAATTATATTTGGCCTGAACAGAAGGATAGCTCAGAAGCCCGTACAAAGGCTATAAACATCAATAAAACAAATCGGTAAGCCCATAAGTTTTTTGTTAACGAAAAAAACAATAGAATGAGAAAAAGCTGACGTGGTGCAATTTGCCCCATGCTCAATGCTGATGTGGCGCATTGTGGAGAGACCAAAGTCCACTTTATTATTATAGATTTTGTCCACATATTTCCAGTTTTCTCCCTTAGGTCAAAGTTTCTCAACTAAATTACAGAAACACACAAAACCTTCCTTTTTTTTGACTAAATACACACAAAACCTTATTATCATTTTAAACCAAGTAATATAGATATATTGTAAATTTTTTTACATTCGAATTTTAATCTCGAATTGTAAATACTCTAAGATAAACTTAAAAAAATTGTCATTAAAATAAATTTAAAGAAAAATAATTAAAATAAACTTGATTAAAAGATGTAAATATATATTTATGTCTTTTAGATTAACTAATCTAATTTTAGAGTTTAGAGTTAATAGAATGAAGTTTTGGAAGTGAAGTTTCAAATTTTAAAAACTAAAAATGAATATTAAAAATTTAAAAAAAAAAAAATCTGTTTTAACTTTTTAAAGATTATTTTAGTGAAAAAAAAAGCTTAAAAATAACAAAAAATGTTATCCGAGAGATTTGCCTTTTCTTACACCCGTTGTTTGTGTTAACAAAAACTTACTTTAGTTCAACAACCAGATCAACGCAAGATGAACATTGATGAATCAACACAAGCTTTTAACAATGGAGAGCAACGCACATTACTAGCACGAATCATCTCTCATGGAGTCTAATAAGGTTTAAACAATCTTTAGTTACATATAAATTGATAAAACCGATTCTAATGTTGCCATAACCGTTGATAACTTGACAATACATCTAGTTTGAACTTGAAGACATAGATATGGAGTCATGAGATGACGCCGAGTAAAACATGCTTAAAATGTTATTTCATCTAACGTGCTAGGCTCCACCAGAACGTACAATGGCTTCCCCTTCAACTTACATTGCCCCTGCATCTCACATAAAACAAGTCGTCATATTAATCGTCAAAGAAACTAAATGGGCCTTAAATCTCAAGTAGCATCGATTCGAGCTTCAAAGACAGAAATGTAATTGGAGTAATCAAATACCTTGAATCTAGGCAAACCAACAACGCAGGCACATTCCACAACTTCGGCACCAGCACGTTCTATGATGCATATATATAATTAGACTCGTTAATCAAATACTCGATATTTGTATACGATTCATGTATTTTAAAACTCGTATTTTTATTTTTTGTATTTAATTAGTATTCATTAGAAATGAGAATATATGTATTACCCAAGAGGTTAATAGAAGCGGAGAGTGTTCCACCAGTGGCAACTAAATCGTCGATGATAAGAGCTCGTTCGTGGGATTTGACAGCCTCCATACTCATCTCTAGACGATCGTTTCCATACTCTAGCTCGTACTCTTCGCTTATCACTTTCCCTTTTTAACACCCACCACCACAAGCAATTATATATTATATCATTTAACCATATGTACATTCTTAGTTATCCCAACAACACGTTTTAATCATGACAGATTTTTATTAGTATGTAGATATAAGTAATCGTACCGGGTAATTTTCCCGGTTTACGTAGAGGGATGAACTTGGCACCTATGGCTAATGCGATGGGAGGTCCAAATATGAATCCTCTCGCCTCTACTCCTGCATAATGTCCCATTTTTATTATATTAGTCTCGTTTATATAATACTGAAAACTGAATTTAAATAAGCATATCTTAATTGTTTCCATTGAAATTATTAAAGGGTTCACTAATAAGACAAACAAAAAAATTTAAGCGTGACGAAGATACAAAAGACTTTTAAAAGGGATAAGTAATTAGTCACCAACCACACTAGCTAAGCTACTAGTATTGTGAGTGTAAAATCATTAATCCATAAAAAGTTGTCTATTGTTTATTCAATCTTGTGGAGATATGATTCCACTTCGGATTCTATCATAAAAAGAGTTTGATACAATTTATTATGTTGTAATATAAAATAATACTTCTTCTATTTCATAATACATAATGCTTTAGAAGATTTTGGTTGTTTTAGAATATATTTTTTTTATATTCTAATGAAATTTTTAATTTCATTTAAAATGTGTAACTAATAAAATTTTACTCTCATTTCTTTAATTGGTTGAATGATTCTTAAATTATTTATTCAAAATTATTTTGTAAGGAAAAGTAAATTTTTTACTCTTTGTGCATAATCACAAAATATCAATATCATGTATTGTGAAACTGATGAATTAGTTTTTAATCTATGCGTTGAGGTTCAAGAAACGGTAGTAAAAACCAGCAATTATAGTAGACAATGAACATAAAAGAGGGGGGAAAGTGAAAAGAACCGGCAACGAGAGAGATGTTCATGTGCTTGTAACGATCTACGAAGATATCAACAACATGCTTGAAGGCAACTGGATCCAACAACAGTGTTGTTATGTCCTGAAACATGATTCCTGCAACACATAGACGTTGTAATTAATTTGTAAACAAAGTAAAAAAATATGAGTTGAATGATGAAAGTACTTGAACAAATAAAGAAGAAGATGAAAAGTGGACCAGTTTTGGGGAAGTGAGGGATGACTCGAATGGCGTCGGAGATGGCTTGTAGTCTTGGGTCTCCCTGCAACCCATTCTCCACTGCAAACATCTTTCTCTCTCTCTCTCACTTACTTGTGTGTGTCGAAGAAGATGAAGAGAGAAAGGTGTTGAATGTATTTATAGCATTTATTTATTTATCACCCACTCATCGTACGTCTCCATCCCAAGTTACTCTTTCTATTTGTTTTTCTATAAATAATACTCCCTCGATTTCTAAATAAGTGTCATTTTAATTTTTTCTTCTTGTTTCAAAAAAAATTGTTACTTTGCATTTTCAATGTAATTTTTCACATATAATTTCTTTCTTACCCTTTTAAATGACCAATAGATGTTTTTTAAAACTATTTTTATTTAAATAATTGAACATTAAATGAGGGTATATTAGTATATTTTTCATTTTCTTAATCTCCATGAAATGTGTGAAAGTGACACTTATTCAGAAACGGAGGGAGTAGAAATCAAATTAAAGTGTTTCAAAAAAAAATAGAAATCAAATTTAACCTCACTTAAAAGTTGAAACAACCAATCCATGGTGATCAACTGATCATATTCAATCTCAAGGTAGTGGTGTTTCAAGTTGTGATTTTATAATTTCATCATGGTTAATTATTATGGATGTCCTATATGTAAACAAATTGAGGTTCTGTTCTTCACTAGCACATGGTATTAGTATGAGCTATACTCTATAGTTAATGAACGAAATTAGAAAAGTTGGAGGTTAGAGAGAGTAGTAAATAGTAGGAATCATGTATATAGCATTTCTAATGTATTATTCTAACAAATGAAATGATGAACATTATAGTTTCATTGTTGAAATAATTCTATATTTTTACTTCATTCTAAACATAACTATGTTTCTTCTCAGGTATGCCTTTGAAGCTGTTGTCTATAAAACATGGAGAGAGAGAAATTGCAGACGACATGGGAAGCTTGCTCGAAACCTAACATGTTTGCTAAATTACATTGATAAGGTGATCCGCAATCGTATTGATTCTCTTAGAGCAAATAGAAAGGGGAAATACGTTAAAGCAATGGGTGTATAGTTTACTACTAGACGATAAAGTCTCAAAAACCTTAGCTAGCTTCAATAAAGTTAAACATGTCACACTCTTTGTAAAAATGTTTTTTTATTCTAATAATTTAACATTCGTTTAAAAAATAGGTGTGGCATTTATTTATTTTTTATTATAACGTAGTTTGCAAAAAAAAAAAAGGATAGAGTTGAAGATATCCCTATATCACATTATCTTCCATCCACGGTAAAATTATGAAAACGTCAAGTTGTTGTTCAATGATAAAATTGACATTATTATAAAAGTTTAACAAAGGATTAATATATTACTAACACAAACAAAGAAGAATGTGAAAGAGGACCCACTCCGAGAGTAGTAGAGATCAAAACGTACGAGTGGCTATATCGACTGTTGAACCGCACGCCTGCTTAACTCTCACTGTTTGCATTTCATATTTTTCTTCCCTTCCCACTTCTCGTTTCTTTTTCCTTTTCCTAATCATTACTTTACTATATAGAATATGAGGAATATTACCAAATGTTATTAGCATCGTGTTATGATATAATGACTCTTATCTTAAAAAACTAATTCAATTAAATTTTGTATTATATCTTTTAATCAGAAGAAGTAGATTGGTTGGATTCAGATTTTGGGTAGATATTCCGTTTGTCGTTTTAAGCTCAGCACTACTACGTACTTCTTACCCTATCAACGGGATAAGAGATCACATCACTAATAACAACAACCACTGGTTTGTCCCCCCCTCCTTTTCTCTAATTGATTCTGAATAATCCCATTACACATAAATAATAGACCTATGATTAATTATCATTATTTCATTTACACAAAAGATAACCAAAAGGGTGAAATATATATACTTTTTTTAGTTGTCTTGAAGGGAATTAAATATAATAACAGTCTATAAAAGACACACATATGAGAGTAGTGGTCCATCATAGGAGTGCTTTTACAAAATTTCCATGTCGTATATATGACATAATATGAATTCAAATAAATATATATGAGAACAGAAGATCGAAAAAATCAAAATCAATCAGATGAGATTATTGTCGTCTCCACTGGTCAGTTCTGAACCAAATATGCTTCCATGATTTCATGTACTAATGAGTATTGACACTCTTGTCTTATCTTAATAAAATGACACACAGTCACCATGGTCCTTCAAACCATACGTTAATATAAAAATAGATACAACAGATAAATATGTATGTGGCCGAGTCACATCCACTCGTAGAGCTTAGTGAGAGAGATCTGATTGGTTAGTTTTTTCAAGATCTTGAAATATTTAGAAGAAGTTGAAATGTAAATCAGGTTAACTTGGTTGCATTACAGCTAAAAATCGAGTAAAAATACCCAAAAGCAGCTGTAAAAGATGGTGAAGTTTGAAAACGATAGACAAGGAGTGAGCACCTCACAAACATCTTTCGTGAAGTTAATTTCAAAAGAGACAGAGAAGGACACCAAATCTTGGGAGGACAAACACTACCCAAGATCTCCTCTTCCTATTTCATTTACATTTTATTTTTATTTGAGGGAAAAAACAAAAACAAAAACAAAAAAGACATAAAGAGTTGAATGAGAGGGACTGGACCATGTGACTATGTGCTCTCTTCTAACAGTGACATCAACTCTAATCAACACAATAGGAACCAAAGATCCCATTTCCTTTACGTTTTTTACTGTTTTGACAGATAGTGCACATTACTGTAATGCACAGCGCTGTTCACCTTTTGATGCTACAGAGCATCCATGACTAAGAGACTGTTAATACGTCTTATATTAGGACCCACGTGCAGATATCTATCAGTCATGCCGATTTCTTATAAACGTGAAACATGACCTATAAGAACTTGAGTGGCTATGCCTTGGAGAGTTACCAACAGGGGAAAAATAACCCAACAAATAATTTAAAATTTTAACCGGCAATGGGTTATGGCCTGTGTGCACATAACTCACGGCTCAATGTTCATATCAAAGGCCCAATAACTAATGACTAACGTGTTTAGATAACCGCATACAGACAGCAGTCTTCAAGGCTATCTTTCCCACCTGTAAGAGGTGGATTACATCCCCTACAAGGTCTATAAGATAGCTGGTCAGCCCATCGAACTTTAAGAGATCGGTTCAGTCCCTATCTAAAAGTATAAGGCTCGGCTCGAGACTACTTTTAGCCGACAAGAGTTGATCTCGATCGATTAACGTCGAGACGACTAAAGTGTTCGGCTTGGTGACACAATTCGTCGACATATATATTTAGCCTGACAAACAAGACCCAACAGGACGGACCGCCCTAGAATATCAAGGATCTGAGCTGCTATAAAAGAAGGAAGAGAACAAGGAGCAAAGGAGGGGTATACATATACTTGGTGGCTAGATTTAGGGTTTTCATCTCTTTACATTCTTACCGACTTGTACTTTTCCAATCAGCTCCTTGAGACGCCGATCATCTTCTTACCGTTTATTTCTGTATTTGTAAATCGATAAACGTCTTACATTCTAATAAAACGTCTTCGAAATAACCTACTGACGAGTTTCATCTCTTTGAAAACCGGCCAGACTTGGTTCAAACACCACCCATTATGAGAAGGTTCAAATAATATTGAGTGACCGTTTCCTCGGGTTTACATGATAAAGAGTACAGTAATACTATTACCTTAACCCTGTTCAGAAAATTATCGCTGCATCTACTTTCAGCGGCAAGAGATAAAGCCCCGAAAACAATGGTGGTGAGATAAAAAATGTCGCTGTAACAGTTAAAGTAGTCGCTGGTATGGGTTGTTATGAGTCGTAACTGCCGCTGTATTTTTTAGCGATTAAGGCGTTAGTGATTTCTCTGTAATCTTGCGCAAAAAGCAACAAAAATACATGGCTTTTTGTGTTGCGGCCGCTTCACAGTTCACGCAGCGTTAATCAAAAGAACATGACTCTTGTTCTGGCTTTGTCCTTGCTGATATAACGCTGATAATTGTTGTCTTTGAAAACTAAAATGCTATTTGAATTCTTGAGAGGTAGGAAAGGCAACAAACTTTTTTGTAATAAATGGGGAAAAAACTTTGTTTATTAGATTAAAATTGGATAGGATATATTTACAGCAGGTTTGTTTTAAATCCCTTCCCTAACAAGAAAGTAGCATATAACCAAAATTGAACACAACAAAAAATGCAGATAGACCAAAGAAGCCCAATGACCTTGAACCCCCTGACACGTACGTTGCTCTGTCCTCCATGACATTACCACCACCTGCTCTAGATAGATGCTGGACCGTACTGGAAGGATCAGGTCTTTGCTTTTCTCCTTCACACAACCTGACACTTGAACCGAAGACATCATCCAAGTAACTCTCACTGTTCACGCACAAACCGGTATTGTTATACAGCCTCAGCTTTCTCCTCATCCTCCACACTGTGTCTCTCTCGAACGGTACTGGTCCTGTTAGATGGTTATCGTTTAACCTCAGCTCGCTTAGATGATTCACGTCCCGAAACTCCATAGGAATCGACCCGGTCAAGTTGTTGGCCTCTAGATGAAGGACCCGGAGACTGGTTAACCGAGTCAATGATCCCGGTACTGAGCCATGGAGGTTCATATTGGAGAGAACTAGAATCATCAAGTTCTTGAGCCCTTTGAACGCGTTTACAGGAATAGCTGCTGTGAAGTTTGTATTCCCTTTGAGCACCAAAGCTTGTAGTGAGTTTAGGCCTTGGAGAGAAGATGGGAATGGACCTGATAACCGGTTATAGCTCAAATCCAAAAGCACTAGTTGGTTTAGCCGGTTAATGGAGTCGGGGATAGGACCAGTGAGACGGTTATGGCTAAGATCAATTTTGATCAACGAACCACAGGTGGAGAGTGTAGATGGAACCGGTCCGGTTAATAAATTATGATTCAAGTCAAGAACGTTCAGATCCGGAAGAAGCAAACCGGGAATCGAACCAGTTAAACGGTTCACACTCAGATCAAGCAATCTCAAACCGGATAACCGGTTAAACGACAAAGGAATCGAACCGTCGAGGTTATTCTTATGCAGGTCAAGTACCTTCAAATTAGTGAGATTACCCAATTCGTTCGGGATGGGACCGAAAAGGCCGTTCTCTCTCAAAACGAGAGTCTGCAAACTCGAGCCCAACCGGCCCAGAAACGATGGTATTCTCTGCGGAGCCCGGCCCAAACATCGATAGAAGAACAAGGCTTTGAGGTGTTTAAGTCTAGTGAGGGACTCAGAGATGTAAGAACGTTCCGGGTCACAAGTCGGGAACGCCGTGTCGTCTGAGAGAGCTCCGAACGATAAAGAGATGACGTGGTAGACGTTATCCTGGTCCGGCATACACTCGATCCCGTGCCATCTGCCTCGACACACGTCTGGAATCGCAGCGGCCCAGTCGTTGCCGGTGGCACGCATGATGTCGTAGACGGCGTCTTGCTCGTCGGGCTCTGTGCGTGCGCCGTCGTTGGTCATGGTAAACCCTGTTTGTGGACCGTCGATCAGTGCAGACGGAGCCACCGTGTCGGAGGTGATGACGGTGAAAGAACTGGCCAGTGGAGATATCATAGAGAACATAAAGAGTATTTGACAGTAGAGGACATACTGTGCCATTTTTTTGTTGTTGTTTGGTTCCTGATTCAAAATGTGTGTGTACGTGTTGTATATATCTGTATTTTTTTTTTTTTGAAGTTTTGTGGGTCCAAAAAAAAAACGTTCTCTGAATGTCATTATGGTTTTCACGGGATAACTCGAGGAATGAAATTTATGATTCATGCATTTATTGGTTTCACGAGATATTTGCCTTTGGGGTTTGGTTCGGGATTCAACCTGTTTGATAAAAGGGTGGATTTTACCCGAACTCTTCTTAGCCCATTTGTTACTTTCTTATTGGGCCGCGGCCTATTCTTTCTCACGAAACAAAATTTTCTTTCCATACACAATCATGGATACATACCTTTATTAATAGAACACATTTTATGGTCTAAGATTATCATTCAATCTTTTGGATGCATAAATGTCAAGATTTAGGTTATTTCTGAGTTTTACATGTGGTAAGATACAGTTTATTGCAAACCTAAAGAATAATAGAACCCCTAGGAACGAGGAAAGAAGGTACAAACAATGCTAAATTTTAAATGACACTAAGAGCAACTCCATCCATGATGTGGTATGAGGGTGCTCTAGTATAACTATAATCCATTTTGAGGAGGCACAGTGCACTTAAGGTCGGCGCAGAGGAGAGGATGCAGATAGTCAATGGCTGATCGGATCAGAGGCGGACCCAACTATCAGTAAATATAAACATAAATTTATATAATAATCCAATATATTAAAATAATTAATTAATAAATATATGTGTATATATATCCAGATATTATAAAAAATTGAACATTATATAACATTTTAAATGTAAGCTTAGGTAAAGAATAAACATAAAAAAATATTAATTGAAAAAAATATGATTATTAAAAAGAAATTAAAACAGGTAAAAAAAGAATTTAATAATTATATGTCATAAAAACTTAGATATTTAGAACGAAAAAATAATAATTTTTGGTTTGAAAAATCTTAGACCATGATTATTGGTGTTCCTTAGGCAGATGTCCTTAGGAACAGTTAAGAACTTGTTTTTTAATTTTTACCTGAAAAAGTTAAGGACACCTCTTATATAAGAGACGTCCTTAATAAGAGGCGTCTTTAACTTTTTCAGTTAAAAATTAAGAAACATATTTTTAACTGTTCCTAAGGACCTCCGCCTAAGGACGACCAATAATGTTGCTCTTAGGTTCAAACTGATTTCAGCAAATATTAGAGGGGTCAATAACTATTTTTACAACATTTTATTAAATTTCTTGTAAGAACACAAGCAAAGTTTTGTTTTCTAAAAAATCATAGGCCCCCTTCCTTCAATGTACCTCCACCACTGGATCGGATGGTAGCTGGATGAGCTTGCCGATGGCTGTAGTAAGAGCAAGATGTCACAGTCTAGGAGGTGGGTTTTGCCAGATCCAAATGCTAGATTCTCCCACACATTCTTTGAAATTATTCAAAGCCTGAAGAATAAATGGTCATGTATCTCGATCCGCGCTACATGTAACTCCTAGTTTCCTCATCTCTCCATGTAACTCCACATTCTACCAAAAACCATGTTTTTTAGAAGAGCCACATTCACACTTTCATTTCCGTTTTGTGTACTAGTTCGAGTGTTGACAATTATTTAACCGTAAGGAAAAATGATGTTTGATCGGAATCAAAGACGAGGAATGTCCGAGTCTTGTTGCTTGACATACATGCTATCGGTAAAGGGGATTTTCCATCATTTCTAATTTTTTTTGTTGGATAAAAAAGATCAAAAAATCATATGAAATATTGAAAGGGTAGAGTAACTAATCAGTACCACGGGCGGCGCAAACAAGTATGGCATTCAAATAAGACAATTTATTTGGTATATATTTCTGTAATCATTTAAAAAAAAATCTATAATCATAGTTTAATCACTGGTTTTAATCGGTAATATAAACTTAAAAAGCCTCCACTTATTATGCGCTCCACTCATATTACTCACTCTGAAAGCATGGAAAAAGTGTATATATTTATATTTGTTTAATCCCTTTCCAAGCACGCCCAGTATTTCTACTTGCATTTTCTCGATAGTTACACTATGTTATAAGCTATTAGTATATGTTTTCAACTATTGATACATACACTAGGTCACAATAATTACTTATGAGCACGCTTTTTGTGTTCTACTTCTAATATCATTCTTCGTTAATTGTCGCTACTCTCAATAATTATATACTTTTTGGTGCCACAGAGACTCATTAAGGAGGAGGATTAGAGCCATATTTACGTGCCATAATTTGTTGTTCGTGTATTAAATATATCGATGCAGTACCAGAAAAAAACTCACCTTCTTTGGTTGAGATACACTGTATATATATGGCACAACGTAGCATATATGTTTGGTCAATTAAAACATATAGGTCGGGATTCAATTATTATATCACATTCTTTCATGTTTAAAACTTTAGAATATTGACCAAACCATCTATAGATAGACAGTTGTTTTGATTGCTATTTGTATGTTACAGACATTTTTTCTGTCATATCGACATAGTAAAAGAACTTTTTATCGTAGGTGTTTAAATCCTGCTACATTTACCTTCTTTGGGGGAAACAATTCACGCATGTTTCTGTGTTGTGTTTGTGTTTCTTGTCCTCTTATACAGTTTCTTACAATTTATATTTATTTGATCGAGAAAGGGAGAAGCCTTTTTAGGATTAGAAAAGGATGGATTGAATTTGAAGCATGGAGAATAGCGAACACTCACTGCAAAGTTAGTGGGAAAGCCGCTCGTCATACGAGGGAGCAACAAAGTGTGGGCTTTTCTTTTACATTTTCATCAGAAACTAATGCATGCCCTCATTTAAAAAAAAAAGATTAGTAGTATAATACTCCTTCCGTTTCTTTTTATAAGATGTTTTAGAAGGTTTATGTTGTTTCAAAATATAAGATGTTTTGAGATTTTAAGGTATGTTTTGAAGTTTTAAGGTTAACTTTAACTTTATTGGAAACTGTTTAACCAATAAAATTATCCAGTCTTTTTTTCTAATTGATTGAATGATTTTAAAAATATATCATTATAAGTACTTTTAAAAAGAAAGTAGATATCTTAATCTCCGTGCATTCAACCAAAATATCTTATAAAAAAAACGAAAAGAGTATATTTTTCCAGTGTCAAGACTCAAGAGTGGATTATTATGCTATAACCAGATCTTAGTACTCTCATAATACATATCAGTTATATGATTATAACAGGATAACTTATAAATAATCATAGATAAAGAAACATTTTAGGTTGATTTAATTTATTTAAAAGATAGGGTAAAAAGTAAATAAATGAAGAACTTAGAGGCTGCGGGAGGTGTAACCTGGTCTGACCGGTTACAGGTGGTTGTCGGGAGGAAGAACGCCGCTATTGGCAGTGTCACGCGGGGTAACATAACCGGTGACTCAACTACATGTACACACTTCTCTGTGACGGTCCTGTCTATTCCCCACACCCTCCTCGAAACTTACCCCCCTTTCTTTCCACTAACCTTATTTTCACACACGCGTGTAAATTTATATTTACACTAACATAAATTTACTAATTAAAAAAATAAGAAACTGTTGATCACACGCTAAAAGTGGGAGAAAGGTAACCTGGCTGACTGACTCTTAGAAAGTTTGAATAGAAGTGGGTCACTTCACCTCAGCACATGTATAAATACACCTCAACAAACGCTAAGACTAATCAGAACATCCTTGGGAAGAAGTTAAAACCGGACCGGTAAAAAAGAGGAGAAAGATCGAACCGGAAAACCGGACAAGACGGGTGTGCCGTTGTGGATGTTGGGGTTGGGTGTGGACCGGCTTCAAGCCGACATCAACCGCCTTCTAACCTCCCTTTTCCACCAGGTTCTTACTTATAACTCTTATATAAATCAATCTCTCCAGTCACATTTTATGTATATCTTATGCATATATGTGATGAGTGTAGGGAGTGCTGGACGAGCAGTTCTTGCAGCTGCAGCAGCTTCAAGAAGACACTTCACCAACATTTGTCTACGATGTCATTAATATCTATTTCGACGAATCCGAGAAGCTACTCCGCAACCTTAGATTATTATTGTTAGTTCCATGATCTTTTTTGCCTTTGAAGAAAAATATTGCATGGCCATAACTATTATAGGTCCAAGAATGTGTAGATGAATAAAAAATGAATGAATACAGGATGGATAGAGAGTTCTCGGACTACAAGAAGATAGGATTGCATCTGAATCAGTTGGTAGGAAGCAGTTCCAGCATTGGTGCTCGTAGGGTTCGTAACGTCTGTGTTGCCTTTCGCTCTGCTTCCGAGCTTAACAACCGCCCAGGGTATACAAATTATTAAATGATATTTCATAATTTTCATATTAATAAGTAATCGGGTATATAATGATTTTCTTCTTCTTTTTCCAAATATCATGCATGATACATCAGGTGCTTGAGAGGGCTGGAGGTAGTAGAGCATGAGTATCATTACCTCAAGAATATGATGCATGAACTCTTCCAGGTACTTAATGAGTTACACACAGAACAGTCTATATAACTTGGTCGACCAAAAAAAAACTTGGTCGACCAAACTCCAACCGTATATATTATATACATGAAGCGAACATATATCTTGGTGATTGTTAATGTTACATTAATTTGTTTGAATCTGATTATGGTCGCAGCTGGAACAGCAGAGGCTATTAGCTGCAGGAGTGAGATATCCGGTGTAGATTTTATAATTACGTTCTATCATAAAATTCTGATAATTAATTAATGACAGATAATTAGTGTGTGATGTACCGAGTCGTAAGCTAGCCAAGCTTTTCTTTTGTTTACTAATGCTTTGTACTACTCTCTTGATAAAATTAAATTACAACCGCTTTATGTATTTGTTTCCCAGATCCTACATTTTATTTGTTACACCCATCTTATAGAAACATACAAAACAACTTTAGTCAAGAAAACGTAAAAAGCTACTATAAAAAGAAACTGGGCTGTGGAAGATGATAAAAGAAACTGGGCTGTGGAAGATGATAAAAGAAACTGAGCCCCATAAAAGGAAGATATAGACATATAGCAGCAGTAGATAACGTAACATTCATACTATTATTAGACCAGTATTGAAATTTCAGGCTGTTCAATGAAACGATTAGTTTACTTTCTGGATAACTAGGATAAACCCGCCCTACGGACGGGCGATTAAATAAACTACTAATCAATTTTATTTTAAATATTTAATTTACTTTCATTTACAATAGCAATAATGTTTTAATTATTTTACAACATTTTTAACTATTTATTTTACTATTTATTTTAGAAATTATATACTTGCTTAACTATAATATAATATTTTAAAATATAACTATTTACTTTCTCTCAATGTTTATTTTGATTAATTATATAAATAAGTCACAAAAAATTACTTTACTGTCTCTCAATAGAAGTAAGTGAAGTTTTTCGAATGACCTATTATAACTTTTGTTTAATATATTTGCTAGTGCAACTATAATTAAACTTTAGTGTTTGAGATCATCTATATAGTCTATTTACAAAGAATCAAATGAAATCAATATATTCAAACTTAAACTTGCTTACATGTTGTAAGGAAAGAAATTATTTAGTGATGTGTCATTGCGCGAGATTTCATAATTGTTTTGTCGTTTTGTCTATCATTGTCATCCTTTAAATTTATCATTATTTTCTTAAATTTATTTGTTGCGAAAGAAATATTTTCATTATTTTAACACTTATTTTTAGTTTAAATATCTTTTTTATTATGTGTGTCTTAAATATTTTTTATAATGTTTGTCAAACTTTTTTTAGTTTGAAAAATTTAGTTATATTATATGTATTTATCTTTATTTTTGTATATCATTTTGTTTACAATGATTAAAATGAAACGAACATATCTAGAGTATAATCTTGGATCTGGGAGAAAGGGGAAGACCAAAAGTGAATGCTTTATGATGGTCCCTATTGGACTTTCACATAACCGATTTAATGGGTCAAGAGTAATTATTGATATTTTTCGTTTTATATAACATAATAGGTCTTGAGTATTTCTCGTCAAACTTGTCAGCTCTCTATATAAAGAATATTAAAGTTCACGAAACTAACATTCAGTGATGAAAAGAAATTTAACTGCAAGTCCTTAATCTATTTGATGACATGGCGGAAGGAAAAATGATAAAAAATGTTATATATATATATATATATAAAGATTACGGGAAGTCCGCGCTTCGCGCGAAATTTAGTATTTTATCAAAAGAAATTGAAATTTATTTGTAAGTGTATTGGAAAACAATTACACTTAATCTTCACTGTAATGTGTCATTTCATTAATTAGTAAAAGAACTATTTTTTGGTTAACTAATATAAACAAATTTATATTTCTTAGTAATGAAAACAAAACTGAAATCAAGCAAACTAAAAGTTTAAAGACAATAATTGTGAGAATAAGCGACTATACTTACAAAGACATTACATTTCAAAATATTTGGAGAATAAGAATTTGAATAGTTTACAAAATGTATCTTGTAAATTTATATCTTCTCGTATTGGTCTGTACAAACATGTGTCTTCAATTACACGTATTTTAAAATTTGGTTGACCATGCTTTGAGGATTCTTTCTATTTTCGTGCTAACGGTTTATGTCCTTTCAGAGCTGAGCATGCTCTTTTTCTATTTGATAGGTTTGAAAGTAGAGTCTACCTTTTAATATTTTATCATTATTTTAAATTAGGTATGCAACTTGAAAATTTAATACTAATTGTTAATATTTATAAATATACATGTTTTTTAAATTTAGCATAAATTATTATAATTAATGTGAAAGTAAACCACGTTATTCGAAGTTATTAAAGAGAATTTATCGATAATATATAACAAATTACTATATATTATCACTAAATTTTTATAGTTTTATTTTATTTATTAATATTATATTATGATAGTACTTAAAATTAATTATGTATATATAATGCTAAACGTATCATTAAGCTTTTTAATAAGATAAAACTTATAGCTTACCATAAATATATTATCAGAACTAATTTATTAATTATTATTGATAATAAATTATGTTGTGTTTTGTTTATGATACAAAATGATAATGACTGTTCGTATTAATTTTAGTTTAATTACATGTATCTAAATTAAAACTTATATATGACTGTTCGTGTTCTTTTCAGTATATTTACTTGTTTTAAAATTAGAAATTATGTATAATTTTTAATATTTATTTTAAAACAATTTAAATATATATTAAAACAAATACTAAAGTAGCATATATGTAACTGTTGATGATAACATTTCAAAATAATATAAATTCTTGAAAATTTTAAATTGTAAGTATATTTGTATAACCAAAATTTTAAATATTATCTTCTGTTAAATTATGTCAAATAATTATTTATAATTTAAAATTATAATTGATTTGTTTTTAATTTTCTTTGATTATAAATATTTATGGACTATTTAATATTGTATTATATATAGATAACAATACTAAAATAAATAGTAAAGTAATGTATATGTAACTATAGATAATAATATTTATCAATAAAATAATTAATTTCTTGATAATTTAAAATTGTAAGTACATTTATATAGCTAAAAATATAAATATTATCATATGTTAAATTATGTTAAAATAATTATTTATAATTTAAAATCTAAAACTGATTTGTGTTTAATTAGCTTTAATTATAAATATTTATGGACTATCTAATATTGTGTAAATATATTTAGTTTAAATAATAATAATTTAAAAAATTTAGGATTAATCATTAATATTTAAAAAATTATGCTTATGTGTCAAGTTTATAGATACATAATTGATGAGGTGTCACCATGAGAAGAGAGACAAACTCTTCTTTATATATATAGATAGATACAAGAACAAGACAGATGATGATATCTTATCACTAAAATTACGAAACATGAGATAATCGTTGACTGTAAAAAAAACGTGGACCATGTGGTTACTAAGAGCATGATTAACCTAAGAGCATGATTAACCTAAGAGCATGATTAAAGGGAGGTTCTTATGGGGTTCTTAGTGGGAGGGGCCCACTAAAGCCTTAAGAACCATCCCTTATTGTTCCTAAATAAGAACCTAATTTATTTGGGTTCTTGTATTGTTTATGGGCTCCACTGACACGTGGTGGTCCGTGAATGGTTCGTTTTTAATTTTTTTTTTCTAAAAGAAATCAAAAAAAAATTAAGAATTCCATAAGGGGTTCTATGGATAAACATGGTCTAAAGATCCATTTAGGGTCTCTTAATTGTTTTAATTGTATTTTGTAATAAATGCAAGTTTAAGAGACTTAAGTAAGAGACCCACACATTTATATAGTCCAATGCAAGTATCTTAATTAAGGGTTTTTAAAATTAAAAATGACTAACTATTTTATTTATTAAACATTATTATTTTTATTAAGTGAAAGAAAGTTAAAAATAACATTTCAAACATAAATTTATAAATAAAACTTAAAACAAACATTATTAGTTAAATAAACGACAATAATTTAGGAAAAGCATCCGAGCTCAGTTGTTGTTCTCATCCCGTCCAAATTTAGACCATATATGTTCAACCAAATCATTTTTCAGTTGTTGATGCATTTGTTTATCACGAATTCTTGTTCGAACGGCCATCATATTGCCCATCTTTGATGGGATATTTCTACGTGAGATCGACATGTGAATTTCCATTATCTTCTCCTTGTTGGAACTCCGAAACATCATATTGAGTGTATCCATCTCGTTCGTCTTCTACAATCATATTATGGAGTATGATACATGCTCTCATAATCTTTCCAATTTTGACTTTATCCCAAAACAGTGCTGAATTTTTAACAATGGCAAACCGAGATTGCAAGACTCCAAAAACACGTTCGACGTCTTTTCGGACAGCTTCTTGACATTGAGCAAATAAAACAGCTTTCGGCCCTTGTGGTATCGGAATAGATTGGATAAATGTTGCCCATTTCGGATAAATACCATCGGTGAGATAGTAAGCCATGTCATACTCTCGTCGATTGACAGAGAAAGTGACTCGAGGAGCTTGACCATTTATTATATCATCAAAAACAGGCGAGCGATCAAGAACATTGATATCGTTTAAGGTACCTGGAGGACCGAAAAACGCATGTCATATCCAAAGATCATATGAAGCCACCGCCTCTAAAACGATCGTTGGTTTACGCGAACCCCGAGAATATTGTCCTTTCCAAGCGGTGGGACAATTCTTCCACTCCCAGTGCATGCAATCAATGCTTCCTATCATACCCGGAAATCCACGATGCTCTCCAATATCAAGTAAACATTGAAGATCATCCGGTGTTGGTCTTCTTAGGTACTCATCGCCGAACAAGTATATAATTCCCTCTACAAAATTCTCTAAACATGACCGAGTTGTTGTTTCACCGAGCCTGAGGTATTCATCAACCGTATCAGCTGCAGTACCATATGCCAAGACACGAATGGCTGCCGTACACTTCTGTAGTGCTGAGAGACCAAGCCTCCCCAGACCATCCTTCTTTTGGCGAAAGAAGTGAACTTCGTTAGAGAGTCGATCAACAATAAACATGAACAATGTTTTGTTCATTCGAAAACGTCGTCGGAAATAATTTTCAGGATACATTGGAGTTTCACTGAAATAATCATTCCATAAACGCACATTGTCTTCTTCACGATTTCTTTCGATATACGCTCGTTTTTTTCTTTTTTTCCTTCGTTCTTCTTGATCAACATGAATAGTAAAATTCTCAAAAGCTTGATCAAATTTTGGATCAAAAAATTGATCAAAAGTTTCATCAAATGATTCATCTAAGTTGTTTTGAGAAGATGAAGCCATATTTGATGACTTTGTTGTTGTTACAAAAAGTGAGAGCAGAGAGTAAGAAGATGAGTTTGTTGTTATTCTCAAAAAGTGAGAGCAGAGAGTAAGAAGATGAGTTTGTTGTTGTTACAAAAAGTGAGAGCAGAGAGTAAGAAGATGAGTTTCTTATATAGACATACAAAACATGAGAGAAGGAGAGTTCGATTACACTTGTGACACAAAGAGATGAGTAAAAACATAACACTAGAAGACATTAGACATGACACTACAACACTATAAGACATGACACTACAACACTAGAAGACATAGACATGAAGTACAACACTATAATACATTAGACCAGAAGACATAGACAAGCAAATTCGTGACACTAGAAGACATGTGACTCTGTTTTACTCCACTTGATTCCGTGACTAGAAGACATAGACAAGCAACACCTGACTTCATTTTACTCCACTTGATTCTGTGACTCCATTTCACTCCACCTGAAAGTGCAGAAAACATGAATATTAGTTACACTTTTAACAAGAGCATTAAACTCAACAACAAGAACACTTACTCCTAATACAACACATTGATTCAATACAAGCAAGAAGAAGATAATCTACAACATTAAACAGAAAACTTACTCTTAATACAACTCATTTATGAGCTTTTTCTTTAGATCTTCTTCATAATCAGCTAGGGGTGCTTCTTTTGCAATAAGAGTCTCAAGTAGCTTCATCTTGGAGAGCTTTTCTTTCCTTGCCAAATCTTCTTTTTGATGCTCCACATTGTCTGGAATTCAGATAGGTCATTCCCTTTAACCAAAGACCTCTTCCCACGGGCCTTTGCAGCCTTAACTCCTAGGGGCCTAGTTCCTTCATCATCAACAACAGCAGCGTTTTCATTTACTTGAGAGCTTGTTGAGTGTGAACCATCAACATACTTCCTTCTTTTGGAGCTGCTATCAGTTTTAGATGTAGTGAGGCCACACCACTTCTGGTCATTGCGAAGCTCAAGCCAAGCATGTTCAAGTGTGAACTTCTTGTTGTGGTTGTTGAAGAAGATTTTGTGGGCTAACTGAGAACATCATCCTCATTCATACCACTGTTTTTCTCTCTAGTTGCTGCTTGATAAGTCCCACAAAACTTGCAAACTAAATCGTTTAGCTTGTGCCAACGTTGCTTGCAAGTTCGTGCCTCCCTTCTTTCAGAGCCAGCAAGCTTAGGGCTAGCTGGGAAATAAGCTGCAATCCTCTTCCAGAAAGAGTCTGACCTTTGCTCATTCCCAACCATGGGATCCTTGCTCGTGTTTAGCCACGAGCTGATAAGCACAATATCCTCTGTTGGCGTCCAAGACCTTCTTTCCCTGCGCTCTGCCTGAGGCTCCTCCACGTCCTTTGTTCCTTGCAATGGAGAGGGTGGGACACTATCTACTTCACTCTCAAACATAACATTTCGTTGACTATTAAGTAGTTCAACAAAATTTGGAGAGTCCCTAAATGGATTGAAATCCATTTCGACAGTGAAAGAGAGAGGAGAAAGAGGGGAAAGAGGAGACAGAGGAGACAAAGGAGATAGAGGGGAAAGCGGAGACAGAGGGGAAAGAGAAGACAGAGGAGACAAAGGAGAAAGAGGGGAAAGCGGAGACAAAGGAGAAGGACAGTGAAATGGCATTCAGGTGTTGGAGTTCAATGAGACACAAAGATTATAATTTCTGGATTGAAGATAGAGAAGGAAAGAGATTGAGCATTCAACACACCTAACCATAAACTCATGTGTTTAAGACAGAGGAGGAAAGATGACTTCCTAGGGGTGATTAGACATTTATCTAACAACAACCAACAAACATTGCTTATTGAATTACAACAGATCAACCACCGCATCACTTCTATTTAACACTATAATCTAACACTAAAGCAACCATTAATCACTACACACCAGAACCTAGACCATTTCATTTCCGACCAGAAGCTAAAGCAGTACATTTCAGACCTAATAAAAGAGTTAAACTAACTTGTTTTGCTGCGAACTCATTTGTCCTATGAACCTTCCTCAGCTCTCTTCATCCATCCACCTAATGACACGAAGGCAGAGAATCAATACACATATTTTAGCAAACTATCTAACAAAACAAAGACAAAACCATAACATAGAATCAATACACAGAAACAAGAAGCTCTACCATTTCATTACAGACATAAACATTCAGAGAATCAAAAGTTAAACAATTCATGCGGTAAACTGATCAAATTTGATCCATCAATCTAAACAAACAAGAAACAAAATCATTCATGACACAAACATTTTAATACAACACAACAACAATACCATCAGATTTTAATACAACACAACAACAAAAATCATTCATGACACAAACATTTTAATATCATCAGATTTTAATACCTTGCTTTTCCAGAGAGCCACCGAGAGCCACCGTCACACAATACCAACAGAAAAACAAAAATACAGTTAGATCAAACCAAGAATCATCATATTCTAAGACATGCATAAACAACACAACAACAAACACACCTTTGGATTTAAGAAGAGCCACGGAGATTGAGGTCCGTCGCCGTCGAGGAGAGCCTCCGATTGACGCATCGGCGAGGACAGAGAGGTCGCCAACGACAGCCACAAAGGGAGACGACGCGGAGAAGAGCAGAGCCACCGACGAGAGGAATCGAGAGAGAGACAAAGACACCGAAGTTTCATCGAGAATAGGCATCAACAGTGACAGAGAGAGAGAACTCCGACGAGAGACAGATGACCGACGGAGATGGATCGCCGACGAAACGAATCGACAGTGAGAGAGAGAGCTTCTTCTTTCTTTGCGTCTTCGATTTCGAGAGAGAGAGAGAGAGAGAGAAGCCGAAGGTCGCGACACCACCTCCTCTTCATCCACTCTTCTTTTGACAGCTGGCGCTAAAGACGGCATCTTGCGTGGTGAAAATAAGGTATGTGCCTTCCTCTTTCTCTATTTCTTTTTTTTAACTAAAATTTCAATAAGAGACACCATTAAATACCGCGTTAATGGTGCTCTAAGAGCACTTTCTTTTAACAGAGTCTCTAAGAGGGATTTTTAAGCGAGGTCCACAATTTTTTTTTAAGAACTATCTCTTAAAGTCTTTAAATAAAAGAACAATTTGTTTGGGTTTTTGTATTGTTCGTGAACCTGACTAACACGTGGTAGTCCTCGATTGATTCGTTTTTATTTTTTTAGTTAAAAAAAATAATAAAAATAAGAACCTTATTAGAGCATGTTTATTGGGGTTCCTTAACCTAAGGACCCCCAAAAAATATTAGTAAAAAATTTGTAGATCCCACTAAAATTTAAGAAACCATCTCTTTGAGAGCTCTAATTAAGAGACGTCCCTTACAATGTTTTGCAGATTTCAACTGATACGTGGCGATCCACAATTAAATTTTTTTTTTTAAATCAACAAAAAAAAGGAAAAAAGTGGATTCTGTTGTGAAAGGATTAGTATATCTTATTCATAACATAAGGTTCCTTTATATAAGGATTACATAAGGTGTAAATCCTAGATACATAACACTATGGGCCTTAGCCCAATACATAAGTAATACATGGACTATGGCGAGATGGGCTTTGGTTATGGCCCATCCACCATTTCATAACACTCCCTCTTGGATGCCATAACCATATAGAGCTCATATCATGCTTAATGTTGCCTCATTAAAACCTCTCCATGGAAAACCAAAACCCAATGGGAAAAATGGAAACCACAGACAGGAAAAAGAGTACAACACATGATACTCCCTCTGATTTGGACATCGCAAGAAGGTCTTCCAATCTATGCATTCAATCTGATGCATAAGCCTCCTGAATGTTGATGTTGAAGATGACATGGTAATGTGTCGGCTGGGACAGTCACTTCAATGGCTTTGGAACACTCAGACCTTCTGATGTCTTTCGGCAAATGTGAGTAGAGGGACTTAGACTTCTCGTTGTACCATCCGACCACGATCTGGTCGAACCATAAGCATACACACATGCGGACCTTCTGGTCTGATATATAACTTGTATAAACAAAATCAATAGAACACTCTTTTGTTTCGGTTAATACAAAGCATATGTTATACTTATCAAATCTGTACTTTGGTCGGATATATGATCCTCGACCAGTACGTCTATATTGATGTCACTCGTGGTTCCAATCAAATGGACCTTTAGGTCGCGGCCAAACATTACTAACATATCTCCTTATATCCCATGAATCTTCTGGACATACTAGTTTGGCTAGACCATGAATGCTTTGGACATGTTGAGTTAAAAATCAAACATGTACGGACCTTGGCTTATCACGCGGATGCCTTGGTCCATATAGAACTATCTACATTTGTCTTCGACCATATGAGGTTCTGGTCGGATGAGTCTTGACCAAAACTTATTTATAAACAATATGGTCTGATCATGGTACTATATGTAACTCAAAGTCACATTCCTTATGATCTGGTGCATCTATCCTTTATAGATGTATGCTGGCCGCGTATGCCAATGGTTTGTCCATTACGGTCGATCTTTCTTTATTATCATTGATCGATCCATGTTGTGTTATAGACTTCATCTATACACGTCCATAATCTTCTCATGAGTGTCTCAAGATCATAATGATCATTACTGCAGTAGGTTTTCATAACCGGGCTATAGCTCTACACTCATGGACCTTTAAGTATGGCTATCAATCTTTCTTATCTTTTGCAATGCCATAGATTTCTTTTGATGGTGTCTCATGACCTTCTTATCATGGCTTATACCACGTGCTAGTGTATGCATATATTGGGTCATGGATCTTATCTTACCAATTAATGGTATGGTCGGATATGATCTTTGTTATGGACTTGGTATGGACCATTTGTGGTTCCATTCATACGACCATCCATCATACCAATTTCATAATTAGGCATGCTGATCTTATGTGTTACACACATGCACATATATGATCTCTTAGAATCATTTAACCTTTCTTTAGGCTAATTGGTATGAACACAAGGGATTCATAATTCTTTTGTAAGAATATGTATGGACTGATTGTTCTCATGGAACTCTTTATTAAACTCTTTATTTAGTCTTTCATAATCAGCTTAGGAACAAAGCTGTTCAAGAGAGTTTCTTTCTCATCTTTCTGGTACCATTTATTCTCTTTATCCAGTGATCTATTCTTTGCTTACGATATACTTATATATCAATCCAGACCTTTCAGAATTTCGGTTCTGAGTAGTAGCAACCACCATATAGGAGTATATCTCCTTATGTTCCTTAGTCTTTGTGTCTTTAGGGAACTTTCCAAATCCGAGATTAGGTTTTCCTTTTTTATTTCTATCAACCTAAACTTTCAATCAATCAAATATGGAAACATTCCAAAATGCATTAAAATCGACAATGCATTAATTTAACCGAAAAAAGGAAAATATGGTTCTAGGGTTCATGCATGATTACGGCTAGGGTTTCCTACGAGTATGGGGAAACAACTTTCTAGCAACCTAAACATGGTATAGGCGAATCAAACTAGGGTTTTCAAGGCCCTTTGATCGACAAAAGGATTATATTTTTAATGCATAAACAATCAATCAATGTAAAGAACAAATCGATTTTAACAAGTGATAATTAGGGTTCTTCACACAATCGATTTTATATCCTATCATCCGGTTCTATATGATCAAGTAATCACTCAATCTATCCGATATCCTATCATAGATTTCTTGATTCCATACTTAGAGTATTGGTTTCTATTAATTAGGGTTTATAGAAGAACCTTTTTTGTATGATGTAGAAATCGGACCACCTTAGAGAGGGAATGAGTTGCACCTTTGATGTTTGTTCCTTTTGAGTTGAAACCAAAGGATTGAATCAAGCTGATATCAAGTTTGTAAATAAGATTAGATATCATCCAAAGTCTTTCTTCTATGAGATAAAGAAGATTAGGGTTCATGAAAAACTTAGGGTTTATGAGAAAACTTAGCTTTTTAATTCGTATGCAGTTTTCCAGGTTTGACGGCGTTCACTGTAATGGAGCGTGAGGGCGCGTCCTTGGTCGGAATGACAAGCCGTTTTCACAGACTTTTTCGTCTCGTCCAGGACTTCAATTTGATATATTACACGTTTTCTGAGTCCACACGGTTTGGGAGAACGAGTTGTTTGAAGTTCGCCGTCGAGGAGGAAGAACGAGAGAGAGATTAGGGTTTTAGAAATTTTCGTTGGTTTCTTAGCTTTTAGGGTTTTAGAGTCTATCGTGCTGATAACGTGTTGTGAAAGGATTAATATATCTTATTCATAACATAAGGTTCCTTTATATAAGGATTACATAAGGTGTAAACCCTAGATACATAACACTATGGACCTTAACCCAATACATAAGTAATACATGGACTATGGCGAGATGAGCTTTGGTTATGGCCCATCCACCATTTCATAACAGATTCCACTTTTTTTTAAGGGACTCCACAAGTCCTTGCAATGAACATGCTTTTAGGAGTTCCAGGGATAATTATGATCTAACTCTAGATGTGTCTGTCATGATATGTAATGGTGATGATGAACCGAGTAAGACAACGGACATGTGATTGCTCACTCTACGCAGTTGCCTGTCGACTAAGCGAGACATGTGTGACTTCAGGGCCCAATACAAACTGAAATAACACAAGAATTTCAGCTTAAAGGCCTATTTATGGCCCAATAGTCACTAAAATTTGTTTGTTCTTCTCAGAAACCCAAAAACCTTAAACCTCCCGTTTCTCTCGAACCAGTTCCGTCGATAGCCTCCTGCTCATCTCCGGTCTCAGGTTCCTCAGATCGAAATTTCTCTCCTTTCTCCGGTCAACCGCTCCGGAATAGGATCATATCCAGCTGAGTCGAGGCTCGTCTGTGTTTAGTTATTATAGCATCTGTCGGCGCGATTTTCTTAGAGATGGGTGTTGTTGAATCGCATTGCGTTTTAGATAATTTCGATTGATGAGAGTTAGGTCTAGGGTTTGATCAAATCTTCGCTCTCGAGGTTTCTATTTCAATCTGGTTTTATAGGTTTTAGATTAAGCTCCCTTGTTAGTTGGTATGGTATGGGGAGATTTGAGTGAAATAGTAACCTACATGCTATCAGGTTCACTACACGGGCATGTTTAGCCTCGAGGAAGGCCCTGGAGATCATGCTATATCTGCCACCCATTCGCAGATTCTTCCTCCGTTCTTGTTCCTCTACATCCACTGCGGTTGCATCTACCATTCACGTTTCATCTGAACCCAATCACAAGGAGCCTGCCCTTGTCAAGCTTAAATCTGAGCGAGACCCTGAGAAGCTATTCAACCTATTCAAAGCTAACGCCACTAACACCTTGGTGATCGAAAATCGCTTTGCTTTTGAAGATACAGTTTCTAGATTAGCCGGGGCACGTCGGTTTGATTTCATCGAGGAACTTCTTGAGCATCAGAAGACACTTCCACAAGGTCGCCGCGAGGGCTTCATTGTTAGGATTATAATGTTATACGGCAAGGCTGGAATGACCAAGCAAGCTCTGGATACTTTCTACAATATGGATTTATACGGATGCAAGAGGACTGTTAAATCCTTCAACGCCGCTCTTAAAGTCTTGACTTTGAACCCGGATCTCCACACCATCCAGGACTTCCTTCATGATGTCCCGTCCAAGTATGGGGTTGTAATGGATGCAGTTTCTTTTAACATTGCCATTAAGTCTCTCTGTGAGATGGGGTTTCTTGACAAGGCTTCTCTGGCAATGAAGGAGATGGAGAAGTTTGGGTTAAAACCAGATGTTGTTACATATACTACGCTTATATCGGCGTTTTACAAGCACGACAGGTATGTGGTTGGCAATGGACTGTGGAACCATATGGTTCTCAAGGGATGTAGGCCTAATCTCACTACCTTTAATGTTAGGATTCAGTTTTTAGTGAATAGGGGACGTGCTTGGGATGCCAATGATCTGTTGTTGTTGATGCCAAAACTCAAGATGGAACCAGACAGTGTGACATATAACATGGTGATCAAAGGTTTTTTTGTAGCGGGGTTCCCTGAAATGGCTGAGAGAGTTTATACAGTGATGCATGGTAAAGGTTACAAACCCAACGTGAAGATCTACCAGACGATGATCCATTATTTGTGTAAGGCTGGGAAGTTTGATTTGGCTTATACGATGTGTAAGGATTGTATGAGAAAGAAGTGGTACCCAAATTTGGATACAGTTGGTATGTTGCTGGATGGGCTTGTGAAAAAGGGCCAGCTTGATCAGGCTAAGTTGATAAAGGGGTTAGTTCAGCAACGAGTCCCTCCTTTCAGCTCAAAACAGTTGCTCTCTTTGGAGTCCATTTTGTAATGTGTTTACATGAAGTTTGTTGCATTTTACACGATAATGGGGGATCAAAGGATTCTCTTACTTTCTCCAGAAATGGATCTGGTCCCATATTTGGAAGCACACTAACATCTTCATTAACAGATTTCAACTATTTGTTCTTCCAGTGTTAATGAAGGTCAGGATGCTCCACTGAATGCTTGGTAAGTCATGAATATCAAAGCCTTGCTTGTAAAAATGTAGTTGTATCCAAGATCTTATGTCCTCGTTTTGTTTTCAGCTGCGAGGAGTAATTTGGCATAGGCAAAATATGTGACAAATCTTTCGCACATGTGCTGGAGAAAGAAATGGATAGGAAATTTGTTTGGGGATGCACACGCACACACTTGGCTCAAACACCCTGGAAAAAAGGTAGGAATCTTTAAACAAGAGAAGAATAGAAGAAGCTTTACGTTGTTAATTTAGAAGATGATCCACAGTCTCTGTGTACCTTTGGATCAACAATATTCTTTTGATCACCAAAGTATAAACTTAATGTCAAATTTTTGATCCCATAAATGAGAAAGCAAACACAATTTTATTTGGTGTGTAGCCTTAGATATGTTGTGAATAAGACACTGATGAGGTTGATGTAATTCTTTAGCCGGAAAAAAGACCATTTGCTTCCTTCTAGTCTCTGTGCGATTAGTTAGGAAACCAACCTCTCTCTCACTTGCTTCCCGTTTGGTAACATTAGATGTTTACTTGTAAAGTATAGTATAATTAATATCGCAGGCATAAGCATGCGAATCTAGGTCAAATATAAATATGTTATGGAATCACACATGGGAGGTGATATCCTTTTGTAAGTACATGTTATATGATCAAAGACCTACTCTAGCTAGGGAGGCTGTTATCGCACTGAAGAAGAAGCTGTCGCCGGAAGTTTTGAATGAAAGCTTCTGCGCATTTGTCCACATCATGAATCGTTGGTTTGCTGCTCTCTAGAGTATTGCCGTTTGAAGGTATTGTCTTCATCAATCTTCTCTTCTCTGTAATAACCTTGGCCGAGTTAGTATCATTGGGAGGAAACTGCACATGATAGGAACTCATCTTCCTGCTCTCTATGTGTGTGATAGTGATAACTGGATTATGTGGTGAGTTGTTTTTTTAATCATGGCGTGGAGATGTATTTATAGGATCCTTTGTTATCCTATCCTCTCTTTTTGTCCCTACTGAAGCAACTTTGAATCTATGCAAAGGAATAACTTAATATAATTAATGCTAATTGATAAGTAGAATCATTATCCTTTCATCACTTATCCACTTAAATCTAAACCAGTACAAAGATATCAGCAGTTAAATAAAGAAAACTATGCAACTTCTGCTTTTTAAAATATTCAATAGTATATCCATCAGATCATAATATTCTATACGTTTGTATCTAAAACAGGCAATTAAGCATCAAATCTTAAGATCATCTCACGATAAAATCAAACCTAACAACTGGATTAGATTATTCATATGCTACAAGCGATTCTATAACGCTAGTAGGATCTAAGCCACCGAAAGGCATCGTCCACGACCGATCCGATAGGCTTTTACAAAATGTTTCCCCAAATTTTGTTTATTTGTAGTTGTACCTCCCTATTGTCTGTTTACTACATAGATGTCTTAGTTATTACATATGTTAAACTTATATACTTGCGTTATTTCATTAAGATGAAACTTGTGAGCTAAGGTTTGCTTACATTCTTTCAATAAGTTTTAGTGCAAACCCCAGGGACTCATACGGAAAACTCGATGATAGAAGGATAGAATTGGGGAACTGAATTTGCTAAAACATGAAATACAAAACGTTTAGCGTATGCGTGGTAAACTTTGCAATCTAAAAACATGACTTCAAAGGTATGATACAGAAGTAATCCCAGACTGAACCGACTGTTCCAAGAAGCTTTCGTCACCTGAGAGACAAGGAGGAGGGTATACTTGACCCGAACTCGAACCATAAGCTTCCCAGCAAAAGGACTCAGTGTAACCATCACCCTTTGTTGGTTCAAGATCAATATCTTGTAGAACTATGTTGCGACAAGGTGAAGCATCGCTGCAAGAGATCTTGATTGCTTGTTTTGTAGCTGAAGTTCCATGCACATTAACAAATGATATCTTCTCGATGGTAACAGCTGATGTCTGCAGGTTTTTGGTTGAGTTTGTAACAGTTTTCACTTTCAGGTTTAGTACCAGAGCTACTAAAGAAAGAAAATGGCACAAGTTCTTTACCTGATTCGCACACGGCTTCCTTGAATCGCAGTAATACTGGTCGATGATAATGGGGTTTGACACATTGTTCATATTGATGTTCCTAAAGATGATTTTTGAGACCAAACCACTTCCTCCCTAGTAAAAAGACAACAAAGGTTAAGTTGCTTCGCTAATCTCAGAAGGTGAAGTGAAACTTTGACATGATGAGATCACCTGCCATGTTTTGATCCGAACACCATTCGCAGTATCAGATATGAAGGCCGTATCAACCGTTACATCTTTCACTTCTTCCCAAGATTTCGATTTTCCTATGCTTCCAATGCTACAAAAAGACGAAGTCTAACTTAGATGATGCCCTTTGTCTGCAACCACTGTTTTGTTGGTCTGGCTTTAGTTACCTTATGCCATGGCCAGGACCACATATAATGTTGCTGATGGAGATCTGTGAAGAGTTTCTAACTATGGAAACACAATCATCTCCTGCACACACACACACCCAAAAAAGAAAGATCTTAATAATCAACATGGAGAGGATACTATAGATTTTTCAGGTTTTGATGATACTAGAGAGAGGACCCGGACCTGTACTGACTATGGAGTTGTCTACCACAATACCACGGGAAGCGCTTATATGGATTCCATCTGTATTGGGACTACTGCCTGGAGCTATGACCTTAAGATCAGAGATGGTGACACGGCGACAGCTTGTGAAAGCAATGTGCATTTGCTGACTATCGATCACATTGAGGTTTTCAACTCTCATATTCTTGCATTTGTGGAATGTTAAGGCCTACAAAGGAACAGACTTTCACATGTACCAACCAACAGTAACTACACCCACCAATAGAAAAGGAAACTAAGTGGATGATTGCTTACCGTTGGTGCGCCTCGACAAGGCTGCAAAAAAGAACAAGAGATAGTGACAATCACTTTACATCTCTGAAGACAAGAAAGCAAAAGAGGCACAAACATACATTGGAATGATTGTGTTTGCAAGATCTTCTCCACCACTCTTGACCCATTCCATTAACAGTGCCGCCTCCTTCAACCGTAAAGCGGCTTACGCCATGAAAGTATAGCCATTTCCGACGGTTTAAACCTTCCCAAACATCGGGATCATCAGGAGCAATGATTGTACCAGATATCTATAATTTGGGCAAAACAGAACACACAAGACAATCAAGGACAAGAATATGAATGAATGAAAAGTATATAATTAAAAAAAAAAAAGCTTTAAGACCTGGAGAGTGAGTCTAGCTTTACAAGGACCAGAAAGATCAATGGGACGAACAAGACAAGTGTAGTTCTCAGGGACCAAGACTCTGGTTTTGCCTTTAGACGAACAAGCTCTCTTCCAAGCATCTTCGAACGCCTGCGTTATTCTCACAGTTTAATCATTCCGACAAAAGCTAAAAGAGTTGTTTTTAAGCGATTCATTACTTTAGTGTCGTCGGTGAAGCCATTGCCTTTTGCTCCGAAATGGCCTACGTGAAGGAGCCGTTCGGATCTGGTCCGGGTTCGGGTTCGGGTCGAGCGCTGCTGTCTCCGCGGGAGCTGGAGGAGCGATTCGAAATGATTCGCGTTTGCTGCGGTCAGAGAGAGTGAGAATAGGACAAGCAGAAGCAAACGAGTGACAATATTGCTTAAATAACTCATTGAGCTTTCGCGTGTTCTTTTTTTTTTTTTTTTTGGAATTCGAGTGTGAGTTTTAATAAAGGATTTCCACAAGACGATGAGGTGGTCACGTTGGAGTTGAGCAGAAACATGTGTATACATTCTATTTATAATCGAATTATAATGATAATCACGGATCTAGATACCTTTAATTAAAGTTAATGTTTCGTGATTGTAGTGATGGTGAAATGACTTTATGTTTAGCCACAAAGAAAAGAAAAAACATGCAAGAAAGCTTCTATTTTTTCAGGGATTTTAGTAATGATGCTCTTTGAATTTATTTTGCTTTTGATTAATGTGTTAGGTAATCAATCATATAATTTAAAATCTGCTATTTTTTGAGGAAAATTATCAAAAATACCATTTTTATTTTTACTTTAATTACTTTTACCTAAATAAACTTATAATTTTTGAATTAATTAATTTAAGATTTAGAGTTTATAGTTGAAGGGTGGTGATAAGGTGGAGAGTATGGTTTAGGAATGTAAAATTTAAGATTCTAATTATTATTTTTTAAAATTAATTTTTTAAAAATAGTATTTATGAAAAAAAAATTAATAAAAGTAAAAATAAAAATGATACAAATAAGTACTAAACATCAAAATTTCCCGGCAAAGAAGACTTATCTTTATAGTTCGGTGTTATGGGCTAAAGCCCAAACAAATAAACAGCTACAAATTAGTCTATAACACAAATAATGAAGCAACTACGTAATGATTCATTTCAAGAAAACAGATTAATACTCTTTAATTATCATCATATGGACAGAAAATGTTGCAAATTATTACGTATCACGCAATAAAAGATAAGTTTGTTTGAGTAGGACGTATAGCTTAATAGCGTGTTCTAGTATTATCCTTTGTGTTATCATTCATGTTCAAGTTCAACTTACTCCCCCATAATTTACGTTACTGATTGTAATAAAAGATGTTGGTTATTTATTGGATGCAAAGCTTAGTAGTTCTTTCTTAGATCTTCTGAAACACTCTGGTAGTGCTTAGTGTCGATGTAAGATGTGATGGAACTCCGAATATATTGCGTGTTATTAGTCCTTTGATTGTGTTTTTCTAGTGGGTTTAGAGCATCCGCAATGGTGTTACCCATTGCGGATCCTTAACTATTCCTTTTTTTATTATTTTTTTTTCATTTTTAGATTATTAAAAAAAAAAAAAATTTAACTAATCGCGGGTCGCCACGTGTCGCGGGGGCCCGCGAACAGTGTAAGAATTCCCTAAGGATCGGTCCTTAGTGAGGGGTTTTAAGGATCAAATTCTTAACTATTCATGGGGTCCACTAATTATTTAATTATTTTTTTCTTAAGGATTCCCCCTAAGGACCTTGCGTTGCGGGTGCTCTTACGTATACCAGACGCAGTGCCGGCCCTTGGTAGAAGCAAATGAAGCTGGTGCTTCCGGCCGTAAAATTTATAACTAAATTTTGACCACAATTTTCTAAATTCTCTTGTGGTCTAGTGGTAGAGTTTCATTAGCTGGTACTTACTTTTAGCAACCTGGGTTCAAGTACGAAAGACAATTTTATATATTTATATTTATTTCCTCTGTTTTTCCTAAAAAGTGGCCAATTTTATTTCTATTTTGCTTCTAGCCTGTAAGAGAGTCGACAACTAATAGTAAAAGACGCATTAAGAAGGTGTCATCTCATACATGCGCAGAATGTTGAGCTAACCGTCACTACAAGCTTTTTTCTCTTTTTTATTTTTACAGTGGTAAAAGAGATCATATGCGGTAAACGATGAAGATAAAATGTAACTTTACAGAGAAAAGGAGAAAGAACAATTGCTTGATTTATAATCGATAACAAAAAATCCTAAACACTGATGTATATGTATATATCTCTCTTGTAAAAAGTGGTCACCTATCATAGGTGATAGTGTTTCTGATTAATCTTAAGTCGGTTTAAAAAACAAATGTCCGATTACTCTTTCTAAACCACTCAGCCATCTAATTTATTTTTTTATTTTTATTTTATTTATTTATTTGATATAAAATATTACAATTATAACGTATTTACATAAATTTGATAAAAATTATACTTTATTAAATTTATATTATTATATACGCGTATTATATACAGTTTAAACATAAAAATGTACTGGTTTTATAAAAAAATAACATATTTTATAATAAATTAAACAATAAAATATTTAATCTAGCGGTTTGAGTAGCGTCTAAGGTTATTCCTAAAATGAGTGAATATATCGAATATATGTTATTAGTTTGCAGTATGATTCAAGTTTTTAAAACAAAAAATTAAATTTAAACAGATTTCAAAATTTGTTTTGTTTGACAAAATATAAAACTGATATTACCGCTTTTGAAAAAAATTACTGAGATACTGTAGTGAAAGTAAAAAAAAATATAGTAATAAATAAATAAATGGAATCAATAAATAGTTTCCATTTCCGTCAATTTTGTGGCGCTAAATATTGGATCCCGCCAAAAATTCAGACCAATAGAAATAAATAATAATCAATAATAAAATTATTCAATAATAAAAATTCAGATCCACCCCCGACCCGCCACGGAATCAACTACCGGTATGTCTCTAAGTTCAATAATAAATCCATTTTAGGGTTTTGTGTCTCCGTTGAATCAGTGATATGAGTAACGATTGTAACATTCATCCACAAACCGAATACATCTATCGCTTGTTTGTGTCGCAATTCCACAGCTTTCAGTTTTTATTTGTCTGTTTTGGCGAGTTGCTCGAATTGATAATGTTCGGTGTCGCAGGAAGTAAACAGAGAGCCGGGCATGTACGGGAGAAAAGGGTATCAGCTGGTCAAAGATTTTGCCAGCGGTGAGAAGGGCCACCTCAAACCTTTCAATGTAAGAAGATAGCAGATAAGATGAATATTTTCATGTTGTTGGCTGCTTGTTTGTTTAGTCACTAACTTTGTTTCGAATCAATTAAAATTCAGAGCAAGCTCTTTGACGAGACTATTGAGGAATGCGACCAGAATCACCATCTCAGCCAGTCTCTCATGAGGCATCTCTCCCTCTCTCTCTCTTTCTCTATATATATATATTTATTTTACTTTCAAAGTCTTCTGATTAACTGAGGTTTGATGATGATGTTTTACCAGGAAAATGCAACAAGAAGGGTTGGATGTTCACAACAGAAACGCTGATCACTATGGAGCACTCGTTCATCACCTTTCTTTGATCCGCAATAAGCGCTGCCTCATGGCCTATGTGTATATCACTTTTTTGCTATCAAAGACACCACAACCTCTTAACAGTTTGTAATGAATTGGTGTTGCTGTGTGTGCAGGTACAATAGAGCAGAGATTGTGCGTGATCTGGCGTGGAGAGTTGGCCTTGAACTTCTTGATCTTCCACCTGATATCCAAGAGAAGCTCACTACACTCGAGAAGGAGTACTTCAAGAACCATTCTGTAGCTATCAAATCATACATGGGGAAAGTAGGAATCGAGTTGAATGTCGTAAGTAAAGTGAATATCTCTTACTTGGTGAGGCTGTAACTCAAGAGTCATTAATTATTCTTTGTTCAATTTGCTGCTTCTTGAAGGATATGGTGCCTCCAAAAGATCCTTACATCAAGATCAGAGTTGTGGGAGATATCGACCAAGGAATTGTGATGAGTGACAAGACAACTAATTTCACCCGTCACTCTATGCATTTCCTCAAACGAACTGATGCTGAACCCTACATTGCTCGGGTCAGTTCTTTCTTCCCCTATAACCAAACCTTGTGTAATTGATGAGAAGATTAAAAAATACTGCAAGCAAGCCTTAGCTTATTCAAATAGGTAGAAACACGTTGATTGTAGCCTTCCAAAGAAAGGGAAACAAAAGTTTTCTTGGATGCCGATGCAAGTAGGATGTGTAGTAGGGTTTAGAATCGATTCAAAGATGAGTGCAGTGTAGTGTGACCCTTGGGGTTTCCTCAAAAAATACTGGCAAGCCATTTTTGTGGTTTCTTTGGTCTCCCATTAGCTTTGAGTTTTTTGGTGCTTTATTCATGATATGCAACAAGTCGTTCATTCATTGCACTTTTTCCATGTGAAATTCTAAATAGTCCTTTTGGATTGATGACTGGAAATTATTTTCTATGAATCTTTTTTGGATAACAGGGGCAAATGGAGGAACTGACAGGTTGATTCATCTAAGAGAAGCTGTGGTTATCTCAGATTAATCACACGCTCTTGGTGGTCTGTGATCAAAAGAGTTAAAGCTTATTTGAAAGATAGGAGCGATGAAAGAAACCCCTCATAGTACCATAAACTCATGTACAATGTTTTTTCTCTTCCAAAGTTACTTCACAGCTTCTGCAAGTTAGAATCTTTATTACAATCATCATGGATCAAGATTCTCATCTTCAGTATGAATGCATGTCTATTAATCAGCATCTCTTGGAATAAAGGTTCAATCTCTCAAGACAGAAACAAAAATTAGTTCAGATGGGTAAACTAAGAGATAGATGCCTGAATATTATACAATTAAAAGAAAACACAATGTCCAAATAGTACAATACTTTTTTTTGTGCAACTCCAAATAGTACAATACACAGAGGAAACAAGGCAGTTTGATAGTCTATAGCCTTCCTCTTAGGATCCTCTTCTGCTTCGGCTGCCAGAACCATGAACCATACGAGATGGTCCTCCACTCGTCTCTGCTCCTTTAAGTTTCTGTGCTTCCAGAGCCTCAGCTTCATTCATCAGCATTGCTAACTGCTCAACAAACAACAGTTTTTTTTTTCAAAACAGAAACACAATCAATATCCATGAGAGTTGGTTTCATAAGGAGAATTATTAATACCCGGATCTTGTTTTCCCTCAGCCTATCTTGAAGTGCATTAACCGCAGGACTCAAGCTGTGAAAAAGAATGAAACCTCTACTTATGTAAATCCCAACAAATAACAAAACCATAGTATCAAATGTTTTACACTCTTTTCACTAACCAGTATTCGATCAGCTTGCACATGGAAGCCTGATACGTTGACGTGTTGTGAATGAAAGCAAGGGGATGAACTTTCCCATTTCTAGAGAAGAATCAAGAAGGAGCTTTTGCAATAAATCTCCATAACTAAGTTAGGTATAAACAATAAGATGTATAATCAAGATGAATCTTGAAACCTCATGCTTTGCAGGACTGATTGGTGGTACGCTGCTCGTTCCTCCTCATAGAGCACTCGTTGCAGATCTTTAAAAGAGGCTAAAGGTGAATTGAGCTGAAGAAGTGATGAAGTTGGCATAACATGAAGCGGGACTTCCTTTCTTGCATACCCCACACCACTGCATGTAAAATAAGTCTTTAAGCATAAGTCATTGCGTGGTAGATGTATGATGCGCAATGTTGATAAGCCCAAAAGTACCTAGTTTCCAAGTTGGAACGGAGCATAGCCTCTTGCATGCTTTCAGACATGTCCATTGGATCAATTTCCACAACTGAGCTGCTGACATTACCTGAGCCGTAGTTTCCACTCGTCCCGGTAGTGTTGGCCTCAGCATTGTTAACAAAGAAAGACCCAAAATCTGAAACGCGTCCCCGATCCTACTCAGGCACACACACACACACACAAGGCATATTATAAACATCAATAAGTATGTATATATATATATCAACCAGTGGTTCAGTCAGAAAGATAGAGAGACCTTATATGCAGAAGTTGAAGCTGTATCAGTTGTGTCTTGGTCAGGATTGCGTCCCCCAGCAGAAGAGGAACTCTTGTATATGGAGTCTGAAGAACTTAAAGAGGACTCTAGGTCGATGACAGATTCTTTATTAGCAAGAACCAGGCTCATTGATTTCGGAGGAGTGTTGGGGTTCCCATCAGAGGACTGGAAAGCGATCACTTGGATTCTACCAACCTAATAAGCCCATTATTCATCAACGGTATCCAATAAGCTGAGAAGAAGATCTTCTCCCTGAAAAGAATCCAACTTTCCTAAACTATATACATAGAGAGCAAAAGACTAACTAACCTTGTTAGCATCTTCACTAAAACAGGAGAAAATGAGACCAATAAAACCAGAATCAAGAAGCTGATACATTGCTTGTGTCCTAACATCTGCCAGCAATAATTATGCAGACTAGTTAATCCTCATAAAGTAGCAACAAGAGTTGTCTAAAGAACCAGTGTGAAACATTACCGACATGGGAAGGAAGGACAGTGATATGAGGATGGGAGTGATACCATCCAATCACACGTGTTGTTCTTCCCGTAGATATGCTCATTCTGTGCCCAGTTTAAGGTCAAGGAACTCTCTTTCTCTTTGTATCTAATCATACAAAGAAGCACACAACTATAGAATATGGTAATAGCAAAAAAGGATATCTCAGCCTGAGCAGAAGCAGCAGCCAACTGTTCAGGGTTGGTTTCTACTCGATCCTTCTGCCTATCAGACCTTGACTGCGGCGACGCTCCCCATATCATAGCTGTCGCGCTTCCGCTCTTCGAGTACTATTCAATTATCATCCCCAAAAAAAAACTAATGATGAGATTCTATAGAATCTAATCTGAAACACTATCTGGATTAAAAAAAAGACAAGGGCGAAAGAGATTGGAAAGAACCTGGATGTCGCCGAGGAGAAGACCCATGATCTCTTCTGTCTCAGTGGACAATGCGTGAGTCATGCAAGTTAACCACACATCTTCCGACATATTCACGCTTGTCAGAGCCATTATTATTTCCCCACCCGACAGATCTAGTTCGATTCCTTTCCCAGATACTTCGATCTTCTCGGGCCAAACCGGGGAACAAGAAGAAGAGGCTTAATGTGTTTGGATTTTGGAACTTGGTCGCCACTAAGGAATTTCGCAGAGTTCGCGATTATATCATACGCGCGTTTGTACGGTGTTACCCAATCTATCATCATCTGGACCGTCAGTATTATTTTCCAGTTTGATTGGGCCTAGCCCTACCAATAGCAATTCATACTAAGCCTTTTAATGGCCTATTAAATTTTTCAAATTAGATTATTCTTTCCCTACTTTACTAGCCGAAATTACTCCTAACTACGACCAATGTTTTCATACTAGGCAACCTCATATAAATAAATACTAGTAGATTTTGACTTACACTTGGAATCACGAATTTATTTTTGAAATTAAATAAATTATTTTTAATGTATTTATACTTGGAACATAAAAATTGAAATTAACCAAGAACCAAAAAAACACTTGAATTTTTAAAGTACAATTTATATACTTATATTATTATTTATATTCAATTTCTAAATAACCAGATATCCTATATTATTTATAAACTGGACTATCCGAAAAAATAAATTACCCGAATACTTTTTATTAGTATTGAAGCTTATCTGAATTATTTGATATTTTATTTAGAAATCCAAATTAATTGATATTTAAATTGGAACTCTAAATTATTTAATATTTTTTATTTTTAAAATCCAAAATTTAGATTTAAATAACCCGTGAACTGACATCGGCTGAACCAATAAAAACCCCAGAATAATCTTATAATATTTTTTTAAAAAAAAATTGATTAGACTTTTCACATACTTTATAATAGTACGTAAAACTAAACAAACTATTTTATTGTCATGTAAAATAAATGCATTATATTTATGTTATGCATTTTAAATTATAGATCAATACTATTACAGTTTTAATGCAGATAATTTACCTTTTGTTTATAAGCATACAATGGATTTACATCTATGAATAAAACTAAATTTATGATCGATTTTTAAAATGGGTCATACATGCAATGAATTAAATTAATGGTTATGTATATAGTTTTAAGCCTAAAAATGAATGATAAAATTATCATTAACGAGAATTAAATTTGCTTTGTAAATTTAAAAATATTTTTGAAAAACTTACATTTTCACTAAAAGAAAAAACAATAATGTTTTAGTTTTAAGAGTATAGATATAATCCGTCCAATCAACTCTGTTTTTGGCAACATAGCATACCGCTTTACAATTCAAGTTTACAAGGGAAACTAAACTTAGAAGAAAAAAAACACAAATTCACTAACTATTCAAAAAGACTTTCTTTCTTCTATTTTCTCTTTCTATATATCTCTATCTTTCTACAATTCTGATTTCTATTTCTTTTTTTTTAATTTGGCAAATAAGCACTACTACATTTGGGAAGCTATACTCCCATCCATATCCTAAGTTCTTTTTTGAACACCTGATATCCAATGTTTTTTGTTTTTGAATTTTGATGATTATAACCTTTTAATGATTTATGATAAATTCTATTTAGGTAACTGATCTTTTAAATCCTTACAATAAAGTTTCTCAGATATTGCAACAATGTAAATATTTCAACTGGTCAACTTTCCAAAATATGAAAATTTTATACCTACTTTGACTAATGTCCAGATCTTGTTATCTATAAATTTCAATAGTTTCTTAACTAGTATCAATACTGTATTATCCCAAAAAGTAGGTAGAATGTGTACATAAAATAGTGCTGGTGTTGTATTCTCTGAAATTAATGTAAATAAAATACGTAGGTAAATTATAATGCAGGAAAATTTTAAATTTTCCACAAATTTTATTTCACTTTTAAATTTCACTCTATGATCGTTTTCATAAATACTCTAAATTTGTGATTAAATAAAATTAACACTCATAAATTATTTATAAATGTTTAATATTTATTTGTAACAGTTTATAAACTCAACTCACCATCTAAATATTAAATCCTAAGCAATAATTATTTAATACTAAACCCAAGTTTATAATATTTTTGTTTGATGTATTTTTGAAAATTGATATCCAATTTGTGATATTTTAAGTAATTTCTCGTAATATTTTACTTTCCAATTTTTACTAATGTCACTGTTGTATTACTTAAATTATAATTAAGTAAAATACAGTTTTTATGAAAAAGAAATTATCATTTAGTTATCTTATTTAAAATGTAAGAGCGTCTTTAATGGTACAAAACTCATTTTCAGTATCTTACAACTTTTATATTAGTATTGTATTGTAGTTGTAGAAAAAAAGTAATTTTGATTTTCTTCGTTAAAGTTAAGCCATTTATACGAGGACACATGGTAAAAGAATATATGAAGGGGTTCTCAATATGTCTCTGCATACATACTATCTCCTCATTTCTTAACCTTTTCTTTGTTTATTTTAATTTATTGTTGAGATATTGACTTAGATACGCTCATTAAAATTGGTCGAAAAATATCTGCATTAGATGATATTTTGATGTTTGAGACACATCAAAATAGATAAACACATTTAAATATTAAAATAATTTTAATTTTTAGAAAAATATAAGAAAAAGGAGAATCTCTTACTGATAAATTTATACAAAATAATTAAAATGTGAGATCTGTGTAATTTCTTTTCACCTTTTTCTTTAAAAAGTTATTTTGACTATATGTCAATCTGCTATCATCTGAATACATTTTGACTAGTGTCAACTTTCAAAGTGATCAAAAAAATTTGTGAAACAGAAAATTATCACTAGTTATTTTAACTATTGATGGCATCATATTAAATGAATTGAAGATCATTTGCAATACATATAAAAATAGTTTAAATTTAAGATAAAATAGTTATGATTGGATTTGTTTCTTCTAAATAATTATAAAAGTGAGATTTTCATACTTACCTTTTCTAGTAATTTGGTTTTACCTTTTACATAAACTCAGGGTAACTATTCTGGATGATGTAAAGTTTTTGGTTTCAAGATTTAACTAGTGTTGGATGTTGGTACATCATGATCTAATTTAAAAGAAAGAAAAAATATTTAATAATAAATTATTATTTAGTAGTATTAAACTACTTAAAATAAATTATAATGTGTAAATAGTTTTATAAGCTTCAAACTTAAATTAATTATTATTTAGTAGTATTAAACTACTTAAAATAAATTATAATGTGTAAATAGTTTGATAAGATTCAAACTTAAATTACAATAACTATAATTGGATGTATCTATTGAATTTATTCAAAATAATTTAAACTGAGATTTGTATAGTTCCTTTTTTCTTTATCAGTTATTGTTAGTTAGTTTTGTAAAATTTGTAGATATATATATATATATATACACTCTTTCTTGACTTTTTAAACCTGATTACATATACTCTTTCTTAACTTTTTAAACTTGTTTACAAACAAGAAAAAGATGATTTCTTTACCTTTATATCTCATTCCATTATTGTCAAAGAAAAGACAACTTTGCTTTTTCTTACTCAAGGAAAAAGGCGAAACGGTTGACAAAGAGAAGGGTATGATGGTAATAAGGACGGACGGGCACAAAGAGTAGCTTATATAAAGGCCACAAGACGATCACACAAACAGGCACTCGCATTATATCTTCACCGCTTCAGACGAAACTCTCTTCTCTCATTATCCGACCAAAGGTAATCTTACTTTCTTGCTCTTTTTCTTCTGGGTTTATCCAATTTCTCTCATTATCGATCTCGCTCTGATAAAGTTGTGTCCTTTAACGCTTTTCTGGGTCTGATCAGAATGGGCAAAAAACAAATTAGATTAACTATGAACAACACATCCAATAGTAATCCTTATTGGTCACAACTCTGATTCTGAATTAGAATGCGAGATTCCATGAGAGATGATCATCGAATCAATTTGTTTTATGGATCTCTCTCTGCACTTGTGAATGGTTTAGTGTCAGTTACATCCCCACTATCAATCAATGTTGATTTGAGCCTTCTTGAGATTTAGTCCCTAATAAAGGTTTTATATTTGATTTTCATGGTTTAGTGTTGACATCATTCTAGCAGGAGAGATGCCGAAGGAGAGACGTGTGTTGTCAGTGCCAAGCAATAGGACCAGAGTATCACCATACCCACTTCGCTCTTCAAGGACCAAGAAAGAGGAAGAACCTGAGTTGCCTATCCAGACAGAAGGCCCAAGCCAATGGGAAGATGTCCGGTGTGTAATCTGCCAGGAACCGCCACACAATGCCGTCCTCTTGCGCTGCTCGTCATCCTCCACTGGATGCCGTGCTTACATGTGCGACACGAGCGCTCGTCACTCCAACTGTTTCAAGCAGTACCGGGTAAAAAACAGGAACCGCGTAACCAAGACCTTTAACTGTCCTTACTGCAGAGGAGAGGTTTATGAGACGATGAAGGTGTCTGGCGCAATGAGATACTTGAACGCTAAACCGAGGTCTTGTACTTTCGAGGGATGCGAATTCTCAGGGAGTTATTCACAGCTTAAGAATCATTTGAAAGCTGAGCACCCTGGTTTCACCGGACCCGTGGTGGACCAGAGTAGACATAGGGCGTGGGAGCAAATGCAGAGAGCTGCAGAGTACACAGAAGTGATGACTGCAGCTGGTCTGATCCCCCATAGACACGACCCTGAGGTTGTGCCGCGATACAGTCTTCCTTCTTATCCGGTGATTGAGGTGAATGGAGTAGGGCATAACCGTATTCCACATAGTCTTCCTCCAAGTCCGGTGCTTCGTCTCAGCATCAATGGAGTGGAGCATGATCAACTTCCATACGGACCTCTTAATCCGGTGATTCGTATCAGTATCAGTGGAGTGGAGCATAACTTTTCTTTGGGGGTTATGTAAGGAGGTGTGGCCATGACCATAATTCACAGTTGAAGAATCCTAGTTCAAAGTTTTTGTAGATTTTTTTTCTTCATGTTTCCATAGCATCCATAATGTTTAAAATCATCATTTATCATTCTTTAGGTTATACACAGCAGTTTCAACCCAAAAACAAAGTTGTGTATGCAGCGAGAAATATTTTATAGCTGTTAAGCTCATTATCTCTCAAAAGCTTTAATCTTTAAACACTAGTCTGTTGTGTCAGGCCCTGATGCCCATTGGGAATATAGATGGACATCAAATGGATGTTATTCGGTCTCGATGACTGGAGGAATCAATCAGCCACCAGTAGAATTAACTCAAATGAATGTTTGAATTTAAAACCCATCTTCCTCTATGCAATTGCTTGCAACAAAATGAAACTTCTGACTCATCCATCTTATATCTCCAACTTGTTGACCTTGATCAACTCCTTCAATAACAGATACTAAAATTGAAAGTTTGAGTTAGACTTCTTAGAAAATAAAATAGAATTAGGGGCAGAGCAGATGATAAACCACTAGCATTATGCTATGCTATAGAAGTAGTAACCTATTTTAAAATTATCATAAAAATTAGTATAACATAAATATATATACATATATATATATATATATTTAATTATAAATAAGATATATTTATAATATATATATATATATATATATTAAGATCTAAAATTCTAAGATAAATATATAATTAATTAATTTTATTTAATTAATATCAAAATTATGTTTATATCCAAAAATTTATATTTTTAGAAAGAAATTTCATAATTAAAAAAAAAAATTTAAAAGACATTAAAAATATTTTAGTTAATTAAATTATATTTTAAATGTGAAATATCATTTTTAAAAGAAAAAGAAAACATTTTAATAATAAATTTTATTTTTGGATATAAACATAATTTGATGATATTATTAAATAAAATAAATAAATTATATATATATATTTTAAATTTTATGAATTATAAATGTAAATGCTCCCCTAAAAATTTGATATAAAAGCATTGATCAAAGACTATTTAGAGAGTATTATCATTTAGTAAATATTAATTAGATAATATTCAACATAATAATTATGTTAATGCTCTGCTAATCATACCCTTATGCACTGATACTCCATTGTAAATATTCGATTGGTAATTAATTCGTGAACTTTGTAAAAGTATATTAGATAGTAACTTTACATTTATTATGTAAATCTTGAAATGTAAATTACAATCAACCTTTGTAATAGAGATAAGCGTTTGGATACCTACTCAAATTCGGTTCGAGTCTATTTGAGATTTTGATTTATCGAATTAAAAATTTCGGTTTCATTCAAGTATTTATAATTTTGGTTCAAATTTTTCAGGTTCGAATCCGAATAACCAATTTAAATTATATTTAAAAATTTAAATTCGTATATACTTTAATTATTTTAAAGTCTAAAAATATAAAAAATATATAACATATAAATTTGAATATTGTCAAATACCTAAATTTAACATAAAAATTAGTTTGTTTGAATGTTCAGATTAAAAATATTTGGTGTTTCGAATATTATTTAGCTATTTTATATATTTATTTATTTTTGTATATATTTCTAAATATTTTACATATTAAATTAAAAATAATTAATAGATTTAAGTATATAAATCTAATTTAAATATATTTTTATACTGAAAATATTTTGGTTTAAATATAGTTCCAATTATTTAAATATCAAAATTTTGAATCTATTTGATATTTAGTCAATTTTTGGTACTAATTTTTCGATCGGATTCGATTTGTTATTCGGATTCGGATTTTTTTCCCCAATCCTAGAGTATATATTGTTTTTGTAGATAACCCTTTTGACTATAAACCAAACGCTCAGAAAACTCCGGTATCACATTGGGCCGGAGATCCATCTCTTCTCTCTCAAAATCAATAATCCCTCTCTCGCAATTTCGCTCGGAAATGATGGAGTCGCTGCAGCATCATCGAGTTGGCTTAGATAGTGTGGCGATGTGCAGCCGCAGAGTCTGGACACACTCCACTCCCTCAGTGACCGTGTCTGAATCGGATCTGGTAATGCAACTGCCATTCCTCTCATCGCCTAACAACTTTTGTTTTGTCTGAATGAAAACTCATTTTTTTTATATTTCTCTTCCGGAATGATGTTGACAGGTAAGAGGTCTCTTACAAGCTATGCAAGGTCTGTCTAGTCCCTTCGTTTTCTGGGACAAAAATGGACAGACTTTCCTCGCTAAAACCACTGAGATGATTCGCGTCTCTCATTTGTCTCGCACAAGCCTCCATGCCCTTCTCTCTCCTTTTCTGTATGCTGCAACATGTTTGAAGCTTGTCGAGTCTATCATTGCTGGTATTAATAATAACAACAACTCTCCTCCTACCTTAATGGCGTTTTCTAATTCTGTCTCCGCGTGGCTTCAGGCAAGCATCTGCAACTTCTTTACTGTTTTGTGGTTCTTCTTGTACATTTGCTGAGGCTAGTTTACAATTTGCTATCGGACACAGAGACTCAGAGATATTGCCTTAAACGAGGAAGTGAAGATCAACACTTCTAATGTTACCCTCACTCCTACTCTCTTGGGGCTAACAAGTTCTTTATCTAGGTCTGTAGCCTATTTAGTTTTTATGTTGGAATCCGATTCCTCAGTACAAGATTTATTCTTTTTGTTTGTTTGTTTGTTTGTTTCCATTTGGTAGTCTGTGTTCAGGTGCTGAATACCTTTTACAAGTTGTACGAGGTGCAATCCCTCAAGCTTATTTTGACTCCACTTCAACTATTTCGACGGCTGAAATTGCTGTCCATGTTCTTGATTACCTTTACAAGAAGTTGGATCAAGTATGCCTTGTACAAGGTGGTGAGGTTGTGGCCTTCTTTTTCATTAGTTTTTCTGTTTTTTTCTTTGTTCCTTGTTGTTAATTAATTCCCAAATTGATAATATCTGGACCAGGTGGAAGGATTTCACATGCTGCTGCAAATCTTTGCTGGAACTCTATTGCCATATATAGAGGGTTTGGATTCATGGTTGTTTGATGGAACCCTTGATGATCCTTTTGGAGAGGTAGGTGTTCTATGCGTGTTCGACGAATACTAGTTGATGATTTTAAAATTTTGGTTGAAATGAAGATTCACTTTTGTTCTTCTCAGTTGTTTTTTACAGTCAACCAATCAGTCTCCGTTAACGATGCAAAGTTTTGGGAGAAAAGCTATATGTTAACGAGCGTGCCGGGCCCAAAATCAAATGTTACTTCGCTAAATGAAAAGAAAGGACTAAGTGGAAATGACTCCAACTCAGTCTCTGACAGAGAAAAAGAGCAGAAGAATCGGGTGTTATGCCCAATATTCATAAAAGACATCTGTAAGTCGATTGTTTCTGCTGGAAAGTCTCTGCAGCTGATGCAGCATATTCATTCCAAGTCTTCAGAAACTTCTGGAAAGATTCAGTACCATGGGAGAAATGGTTTTGGGAATTCTGGCTTTGGTACAATACTGGGTAAAAAGAACAACGTTAGGAGCACTGCAGACTTATCCTTGTCTGAAATCTTTTGTCTAACACTTGCTGGCCTTATAGGCCATGGTGATCATGTCTCTAGATATCTCTGGAAAGATGATACGAACGAGTGGGAGATTTCTCCAGCTTTATCATCATGTATAAGTGGAGAGCTGGAGAATGGCATGGTTAATAAAGATTGTCCAGTTCTCACATGCTCAGACCGAATGTGGTATAAGTTTTTGGTCGGCGCTATGGAGGCCAAATCAGAACACCAGAGTGCATATTATGTTACTGGTGTTAAGGACAAAAAAGATGGTCTCACTGTCAAAATGGCGCTGCAGGGTTTCTTCTGTCATGAAAACCCTGTTGTTTCAGTATCTAAAATGGATCTTGAGAGAAATACAAATGCTTGGAATGCCCTGAACTTATCACAGAACTATTGTCTACCTTCTCTGAATGATGAGAGTTTGTTGAGTGCTGTCTTCGAGGGATCTGGCATGGCAGATGCTGGGTTGATCGGCACAAACTACAAATTTGGATTCCAATTTGGCAGATCTGAATATTTTTCTTCTCAGGAGGATACTGACGTTCTAGAAACATTGTTTCCCTTTCCCACTTTGCTTCCGTCATTCCAGGTACTTAAGTGATGATATGATCATTCTTTGTTCCTTTACTTTTCTACCACGTGCAATAGTTTCTGATAGCTGACTTTGAAATCTTTGTTATCAACGACAACAAACAAAGCCTAAGCTCCATATGTCAGAATTCCTACCTTGCCAAAAGAATAGTACACTTCTTTCAAGAGTTCTCAGCTGGATGCTAAAGGCAGAGCCAATGGATACTCCACTTCCTGTTGTAATAATGCAAGAATGCTTTACAATCTACATCAGGAGGCAGGTACGGTGATGTAAGTTCGGCATTGCCGTTTGTTCCTACGGCATGCATAATTTTGTTACCTTATAAAAGTTGTGTATGTTGTAGCTGGACTACATTGGCAAAGTGATTTTGTCAAAACTAATGAATGAGTGGAGATTGATGCATGAACTTGCGGTGTTGCGTGCCATTTACTTGTTAGGTTCAGGTACGTTTTTTCGTGCTTCAACCCTTTGGCTAAAGAGTCGTATCTGGATTTTCGAATCTTAGTAAAATCCTTCAAATTTTCAGGGGACCTTCTGCAGCATTTTCTGACTGTCATATTCGATAGGCTGGGCAAGGGAGAGTTATCAAATGATGATTTTGAGCTGAATATAATCCTTCAGGTAACCAGGTTTGGCGAACTTATTTGTAGATACACTGCTCTCATCTTTATAGTTATCACTTCTAAGAAGTTTCTGCTTGTTAATGGTCTCTATTGTCGTATATCTGTTCATACAAACCAATTAATTCCAAATTGTAATGGTTATCTACAGGAATCAATAAGAAATTCAGCTGATGCCATGCTGTTAAACAGTCCTGATTCATTAGGGGTATCTATTTCCAGAGAAGGTTGTTTAGACAAAGACAAAGATGACAAGGTTGAAGTAATACCCCTTTCCTCAACTCGTAAAAGCCGCGTTGACAACTTTGGGATAGACTGCCTCGAGTCTTTGAAATTCACATACAAGGTCTAGAGAAAGACATTTAGTCTTTCAACCAATTGCAGCGTATTAGCTTAAAGTATGGCTACATCTTTCTGTATTTAAAGATCTAAGCTATTTTCTTTTTTAAGGTGCCATGGCCGCTTGAGCTTATTGCCAACAGTGAGGCCATTAAGAAGTATAACGAGGTAACCCTTTCTCGTCCAGCTATTCTTTTGGCGAAGACAGTTTGTTGTTCTATGTGTTAATTAGTTAAATGAAAACAGGTGATGGGGTTTTTGGTGAAGGTCAAACGAGCAAAATATGTGCTTGATAAAGCACGAAGGTGGATGTGGAAGGTCTTTGATATCTCTTGAACTCATTTCCTCCTTTTAGACTGCTTTATGTGACATTCAAATCCAGTTTTAAAGAGTCTAATCATTCTTTTGATCAATACTGATGAATATAAGGAGTAATCATAATGATGTGGTTTAGTTGACTTGGTGTGTTTGTGTATAACAGGGTAAAGGCTCTGCAGCCAAAATCCGCAAGCACCACTGGTTACTGGAACAGAAGCTCCTCAATTTTGTGGATGCTTTTCATCAATACGTAATGGATAGGGTATTGTCTGATACTATATCATTGGTTGTTTTTAGTTGGAGTAATATAAGTATGTTCAGTAGTTGCTGAATAGTTGAAAGCAGATGTTACGGGTACAATATCAGGCATAAATTGTATTTTTGTGAGCAGGTATATCACACGGCATGGCGTGAACTGTGCGAAGCTATGGTAAAAGCAGGATCTCTGGACGAGGTCATATATGTACACGAGACCTACTTGTTATCGATTCAGAGGCAATGCTTTGTTGTTCAAGAAAAGTTGGTAAGGGACCATTACGTGATCTCTTTGATTGCATAATTATATGAATTTGTAGCTCTATAAAAAAAACAAAATGTTTTGGTGGTTTCTATATAGTGGGCAATGATAGCAAGTCGGATCAACATGATTCTGGAACTAGCTCTAGAATTCTACTCAATACAACAGACACTGAGCAGCGGAGGAGCAGTTTCAGCGATCAAAGCTAGATGCGAAATGGAAATAGACCGCATAGAGAAACAGTTTGAAGACTGCATTGCTTTTCTCCTTAGAGTAAGGCCATTTTATCTTAAACTCTGTGTATACTTCTTGTAATTTGACCTCTTATAATTGATTATAAAGTGGTGACTGGGAAATTGAACTTGCAGGTGTTGTCTTCGAAGTTGAATGTGGGACACTTCCCTCATTTGGCTGATTTAGTGATCAGAATCAATTATAATTACCACTACATGCCTGACACTGGAAGCTTGATGACTGGTTCTGGAGCAGAGACCAAGTCTTCCAGAACTTGGACAGCCAAATCTGATGTCTGAATCAACTAATCAGACACAGGGGAAGTATTGTTGGAGCTTCTAGAATTCATTCTAGTAGCTTCGAGGCTAGTCAGTGTTTTTGATTAGACATCATTTGTAAGATGTGTGTAGATATGCAAATTAGACATTTTCCATTCCAACTTGTAGATGTTTATGTTCATGTAAAAAGGTCTTGAGCCAAAAAAAAAAAAAAAAAAAGATAAATCCATTACCACTAAGGTTAACAAAGGGGTTTCAGCACATACTTTTAATTTTTAAAAGCCCATCTGGTAAGCCTGCTATTGAGAGAGTAGGAAGCGACAAACATTTAGGCTTATCCGAGGACAAAATGGTCATTCCATAAATGAGCGTAAAACCCTAAACCCTTCATTTGACACACTACTCTCTGTTCTCATTTCTTCTTCGTCGACTCCAATTTTACACGACTGTAACCTTCTTCGCTTTACCTTTTCGAATCTGATCTATTGCTAACTGTATCAAAGCTTTTTTTTTGTTACTTTAAATCTGATCTTTGTGGTGTGTTTTTGCAGTGATCGTTTCAAGGGATCAAACATGTTCGCCCTTTCCAAGGTTTTGCGGAGGTTAGAATCTCTCTCTCTCTCTCTTTTGATCCTAAAGATATCTCCTTTTAAGCTTCCGCTCGTTGCAATCTAGCAAAAAAGGTTCCTTTTTTTTTATTTCGTCTGTGTTGAGTTAATATTGATCAAGCGAGCAACTTTATACTATTTTTTCCAGATCCCAGAGACTCCGTCTTGGTGCTTGTAATACTGCTCTTTATACAAATAAGATTCCATCGGGTGAAAGAAGCTTCTTCACTCTTCAATCCCATTCCTTTGTTCATGATCAACTTGAACCCCTTCCAAGAGGTTACAACATGTCTTCCATGAGTAAACGTCTTCTCTCCTCGAGTGCTGGCACTAAGAGTGATCAAGAGGAGGATGACCTCGAAGAGGGGTTCTCAGAACTGGAAAACTCAAAGTCAGGCCAAGAGTCTAGTAGTACTAGTAGTAGTGATGATAGTGAAGTTGATGAGGGAAAGCTCTCCGCTGATGATGATGAAGAAGAAGAAGAAGAGCTGGAGCTAGACCTCACTCAAATAGATGATAGTAGAAAGGCTGTGGAAAAGAAGCAATCTGAGCTTTTTAAGGCCATTGTTTCTGCAGGGGGTCTCTCTGTTGGTAGTGCACTTGATAAATGGGTGGAAGAAGAAGGAAATGAGATCAACCGAACTGAGGTTGCTAAGGCCATGCTTCAGCTACGTAGGCGTCGCATGTACGGAAGAGCGTTACAGGTAGCTCTCCTTCAGTTATCTTACTTGACTTGGATGTGTTTCACTTGCTTACTCGTTTTGTTTCTTTTCTGTTTCTATAGATGTCAGAATGGTTGGAAGCAAATAAGAAAATTGAAATGAATGAGAGAGATTATGCTTCTCGGTTAGATTTGATTGTTAAAACTCGTGGCTTAGAGAAGGGAGAAGCTTATGTGGACAAGATCCCTAAATCGTTTAGAGGGGAAGTGATGTACCGTACCCTCCTGGCCAATTGTGTGGTTGCTTGCAATGTGAAGAAGTCTGAACTTGTGTTCAACCGAATGAAGGACTTGGGATTCCCTCGCTCTGGTTTCACTTGTGATCAGATGCTTCTGCTCTATAAGAGAGTCGACAGGAAGAAGATCGCTGATGTGCTTTTGCTCATGGAGAAGGAGAACGTCAAGCCGAGTCTTCTCACTTACAAGATCCTGATTGATGTGAAAGGGTCATCCAATGACATAAAGGGGATGGAGCAAGTTGTGGAGACAATGAAAGATGAAGGTGTTGAGCCGGACTTCAATACACAAGCTATCATTGCTAGACACTACTCAGGAGCTGGGCTTAAAGAGAAAGCCGAGAATGTTTTGAAAGAGATGGAAGGTGAAAGCTTAGAGGCAAACCGCAGGGCATTCAAAGATCTGCTCTCTATCTATGCCTCTCTTGGGAGAGAAGATGAAGTGAGGAGAATATGGAAGATCTGTGAATCAAAGCCCCGCTTTGAGGAATCCCTTTCTGCAATCCACGCTTTTGGAAAGCTCAATAAAGTACAAGAGGCAGAGGAGATTTTCGAGAAGATTATCAAGATGGACAGAAGGGCTTCTTCCAACACTTACTCTGTTCTCCTGAGGGTGTACGTCGACCACAAGATGCTCTCAAAGGGTAAGGATCTGGTTAAGCGAATGGCAGAGAGCGGTTGCAGGGTTGAGGCATCGACATGGGATGCACTCATCAGGCTATACGTGGAAGCTGGGGAAGTTGAAAAGGCTGATTCTTTGCTGAACAAGGCATCGAAACAGAGCCACACCAAACTGATGATGAGCTCATTCATGTACATCATGGACGAGTACGCAAAACGGGGAGATATTCATAACACGGAGAAGATATTCCAAAAGATGAGGGAAGTTGGGTATACATCTCGGCTTAGGCAGTTCCAAGCACTCATGCAGGCTTACTTGAACGCCAAAGCTCCTGCATATGGAATGCGAGATAGAATGAAGGCTGATAATATCTTTCCAAACAAAGCAATGGCTGCACAGTTGGCTCAAGGTGATCCATTTAAGAAGACGGCTATCTCTGATATTCTGGATTGAGTTGACTCTTTCCTACTCCTTTTGTTCTTTCTGCTTGCTCCATTTGTCTCCCTAACGTTTTAGTTCGAGGCTTTGCTTAGTTACTGTATTTTTTTTAATGTTTCTGCTTGGGTTATTTGATGGTCTATCCACTTCAGAAACCTCCAAGCTTCATAAAACCCCGGGTAGTTTGTTTTTTATGAGTAACTTGCAATAAAAAAATATGTAATGTTATTCTGATAAATAAATAGAAGACTCCAAACAAGAACTCTGGTTCTGATGAAATGATACACAACTGCTTAGACCTCAGAATCACCTCCAACTTTTTCTTTTGAGGGCAGACAAAAGGAAATACAAGCACTAATTGATTGTGAGCTAAGAAGAAACAAGAAGTGATCACTCAGTCACTTACTAAAAGACCTTCAAGCAAGTGCATTAGCTCATAGAGTAATGGGCAAGATTCCATAGCTGTATAGCTCTGTTGGGGAACAAGGGCTGTGTCAGTAAATCCAAATGCTTGTGTTGTGTGACAGAGATTGAACCGTTTCAAAGCCTTTTTTATGTGTCCAAGTCAAGTAATGAGTAGCTTTGGTTCTGAGATCACTTTTACTTGTAAACGGGCTTAACTAAGCATCTAAAATGTCCAAGTCCAGTCATAACAGGATTAAAAAAGAATTATGCCATTGCTTGCAAAGAAAAAAGACAAAAGAGAGAAATATCTTGGCCGGAAAGAGCAAGATTGTGACGTGTATCAATGAAAGACCGTTTGTTTTCTTTTTATTGTCACCACACATGCATGCAGTACAGATAGGGACAATGTTAATATGTAACTTTATGTTCTGTGATGCACACGTCTCTCTTGCCTCTCTGGGTAAAAGTGCAACCTTGCTTGCATTGCATGTACATGAAGAACCGTTATTAGAGTCGCCAAGTGGAATATCTCATTACCGTTGGTGTTGTAAAAGGGTTATTTTCTCGTGAAACAATTTGGTCCCATTGCACAAGTTAATGTTACTCACATAAAGAATATCGAGAATAATGGAGAGAATCGGATCTTTTTAGGTCAGCAAACCAACACGCTCTCCCATCCATGCCTCTTTCCCTCCTTGTGATATTTCTTTGGCACAAGTTGGAGGAGAGCACTGACAATCAGAGACGTCACTTTCATCCCACGGCTCTTAATTATCATCTCCATCAAAGTTATCGATTTTTTTTTTTTGTTTGAATGTGAAAACATAAATTTTATCGACTTTGCTTGCACTTGCAGTTGCAGATGGATTCGTGAATCAATTTTCTTTGAAGTAGCACAAAAAACCATAAGATATAAAATATACAACTTCAATTCCATAAAAATGCATATGTAATACAAGTTTAATACAACAAGACCAAAGGTTATTAACTCAGGTGGAAAAGACCTTGACTATTATGTCAAAAGTTCATGGTTCAAGTAACCGCTGAAATGAAACTAATATAATATGTTGTGTTTTCAAACTTGGAGATTATAGGTTTTGTCTGGAATTTAATTCAAATTGAAAAAAAAATACAAATTTAATATTTTTTCTGCTTCATATTAAGTGTCGCTATTGAGAATTTTTTTTGTTACAAAATAAGTATCGTTTTTGACTTTCAATACAAAATTTATTAATTTATACTGCAATTTATTTTTCTATTGGTTGAAATATGGTTAGATGTATAGATAATTGTTTTTTTTTTTATAGAAAATATACTAAATGAATTGTTTTCTTAATCTGTGTGCACAAATCTAAAAGTGATATTCAATATGAAACATAAATTATTTTTATGGAACTGAAAGATTTATATTACAAGCCAAACATTTATTTGCATCATAATTAATCACTAAAGACATGTGCTTAGTTTATTTTGCATGGTTTGATGAGTCAACTCAAATAGAAAAAGCCAAAGATGCCGCCCGAGACACAGTTGGTGCCATCTTTTTCATATGTCATTTGTTATTCAAAATCGTATTCCCATATATATAAGATGATGCGCCTCTTGAAAACATTGAGACCACCTTCCACCGAATATATGTTTTCTAATTGGTCATCTGGAATTTAATTTATACGATATTAAAGTTAGACAAATGGACAAATAAAAATGCTCAAAATGAGAAAAAAACTGCCAGTTTGGTCATCTTATTTCCTTTTTCGTCTTAATTTTGGACCGCCGTCAGAAATGGACGGAGGAGGATGCAAATTCTTTTACGTTTGAAAATGGAAAACAATTGAGTGTAGATGGCTTACTATTTTGATGATCGACCAATCAAGGAAGATGATCAATCCAAATCTATTTTGTTTTGACACTTGACGACATAAATGTTTTTATTATATATCCTGTTTCGCATTGATACGCAAACTAATTCCATAAAAGCATACCACCCTGATAATAAACATAAAATTTTGACAAAGACGAACGAAACTATGGATTAAACTCCATCTGATTACATTATAAAAATCTGTAAAATATGAATAAATAATAGTACTACTGTTTCCTTAACAGTAAATTATATAATAATAGTACTAGACATTATTAGCCACCTAACTCAAAAAAAAAAGAAAGTCGTTGCCACCCACCAACTCATTTTAGTAATAAATAATCCCCTAAAGGTCATTACGGTCATTTGACTTATGAAACCAAGGGGTAAAACAGGAAAAAAAATTCTGGTATCACCCTCGAGACTTTTTCTACCATTAAGAAAAGCTCACATGGACATGGTTGAACAACACGACCGCAAATTGATCTTTGCCGAGATCAATTTATACACTTAAAAGCCGAAAGATTAGCTTATTTAGCATTCAGACAGTGACCTTTTTAGTGTTTTTATTACACATCCTTTCCCCGATATTCAGTTTACCACATTTGTAAATATCTCATTGGCAAAAAAAAAAAAAAAAAGCTATATTCTTTCTTCTTCTTCGCACTACCCACTCACCCTCCTCCTTTTATCATCATCATCATCTCTCTATCTCAATCCTCTCCTCTTGTGTATTTTCCCAAAGAGAGAGAGATAAAGATGGAAGCGGCGATACAAACCAGAGGAATCCTCTCCTTACCCGCCAAACCCATCGGAGCAACAAGAAGCCTTCTCCACCAATCCCACGGCTTAAAGCACAGACTTTTCTCCTCCTCCAAGCTCAGAAACCTACCTGCCTTGTCTCTCTCCTTCAACGGGCACAAGAAAGTTCAATCCTTTCCCCCAACCCTTCACGGGATTTCCATTTCCCACAAGGACAGAACCACCGAGTTCATATGCAAGGCCGCGGAGGCAGACGGAGCTCTCTTCAACGAAGGCGACACGGCAGCAGTTGCACCGTCTCCGAAGATCTTCGGCGTGGAGGTCACAACCTTGAAAAAGATTATACCTTTAGGCTTAATGTTCTTTTGCATTCTCTTCAACTACACGATCCTGAGGGATACTAAGGATGTCTTGGTGGTGACGGCGAAAGGAAGTTCAGCTGAGATTATACCTTTCTTGAAGACATGGGTGAATCTTCCTATGGCTATTGGGTTCATGCTACTCTACACCAAACTCTCCAATGTTTTGTCTAAAAAGGCTCTCTTTTACACTGTTATTATCCCTTTCATCATCTACTTTGGGGCCTTTGGTTTTGTTATGTACCCTCTCAGCAACTATATTCACCCGGATGCTCTTGCTGATAAGCTCCTTGCTGCTCTTGGTCCAAGGTTCATGGGTCCTCTTGCTATCTTGAGGATTTGGAGTTTCTGTTTGTTTTATGTCATGGCTGAGCTTTGGGGTAGTGTTGTTATTTCAGTTCTCTTCTGGGGCTTTGCTAATCAGGTGATTACACTGCCCTGTAGATTTTTTTCTGTGCCTATTCTGTTCATTGGTGTGTTTGTGGTTGGATGACATGCTTTATTAGTTTGTTGATGTGTAGTCATTATATGATTACAAGTCAATGGTTTGAGAGTTTTTTTTCATATGGAATTGGTTCAATCTTTTTTGCAGATCACAACTGTGGATGAAGCCAAGAAATTCTATCCCTTGTTTGGACTTGGAGCAAATGTTGCGCTGATCTTCTCAGGAAGAACGGTGAAATACTTTTCTAACTTGAGAAAGAATCTTGGTCCTGGAGTTGACGGCTGGGCAGTTTCATTGAAAGCCATGATGAGTATTGTTGTGGGGATGGGACTTGCCATCTGTTTCCTCTATTGGTGGGTTAATAGATATGTTCCTCTTCCAACTCGTAGCCTGAAGAAGAAGGTAATGGCATGAAGAAGTTTTTGTTCTGTGTGTTTGCTGCTTATGAGGAGGGCTCTTCTGATTTGTTTATCTCTTTTACAGAACAAACCGAAGATGGGAACGATGGAGAGCTTGAAGTTCTTGGTGTCATCACCATACATTAGGGATCTTGCTACTTTAGTGGTGGCTTATGGTATTAGTATCAACCTTGTGGAAGTGACATGGAAGTCAAAGCTCAAAGCTCAGGTATATACATCCCCTCGTCCATAGTCTCAATGCTTCCACTTTTCTAGCTTCTTAAATTCCTTCCTATGCTCTCCAGTTCCCTAGCCCGAACGAGTACTCTGCATTCATGGGGGACTTCTCAACATGCACTGGTATTGCAACATTCACAATGATGCTTCTCAGTCAATACGTTTTCGATAAATATGGTTGGGGAGTAGCTGCAAAGATCACCCCAACGGTTCTGTTATTGACTGGTGTCGCCTTCTTCTCTCTGATACTGTTTGGCGGCCCATTCGCACCACTTGTTGCCAAGCTTGGTATGACTCCGTTACTCGCAGCTGTCTATGTTGGTGCCCTCCAGAATATCTTCAGCAAGAGTGCCAAGTACAGCTTGTTTGATCCTTGTAAAGAGATGGCCTACATTCCCTTGGATGAGGATACCAAGGTTTGTTAATCTTTCTTCCTTTTTATTGAAGAAATGAATCTGTGTGTTCTTGTGCCTAAGGGTTGTGATATTTGTGCAGGTTAAAGGGAAAGCTGCTATTGATGTAGTTTGCAACCCATTGGGAAAATCAGGGGGTGCTCTAATACAGCAGTTCATGATCTTATCATTTGGATCACTAGCCAATTCAACACCGTACCTAGGAATGATATTGTTGGTCATTGTAACTGCGTGGTTAGCTGCAGCTAAGTCACTGGAGGGACAGTTCAACGCGTTGAGGTCTGAAGAAGAGCTGGAGAAGGAAATGGAGAGAGCTTCATCGGTTAAGGTACCTGTTGTGTCTCAAGAGGAAGGTGGGAACGGTTCCCTTGGAGAATCTACTAGCAGTTGGCCTGAAAAATCAGCTCCCACCAACATATAAACAAAAGCGTATTTTTTTATATTTGATTTTTAGGAAAGATGAAATCAAAAATAAAGAGTTTGGGAGTGAGAAAAGGACTCTCAAACATTGGCTCTTTTGCACCACCACTCCACTCTTTTTAGTCTGTAGCTTTTTGAAACATTCATTTTCATTTCAGTTTGGTCTTAAAGTTCTAAGTTTTTTCCTTAAACTTGTCATTGTATTGTTTTAATTATTCAAGTAGATGATTGATTATCATGCAATCCTTTGTCCTCTCTCTCTGAATCTTAAAGTAAAATAAAAATATCCTTTTTTCGAGTGGGAAACTTGGAATATAGGTAATACAGAAACAACAGAATGTTATGATAAACGGTAGATTACTTAATAATCATATAAACAAACACAAAGCTCACACGTTATGTTTGGTTTAAGCAGATCCAAACTCAGATAACCACTTCTCGTGTTTCTCGATGTCGGAGGAAGACACACTGGGTTGCACTTTCTTAATTGCCTCTTCGAAATCACACATTGCCACAGGATCGTTTGAGATATCGTCCTTTGACATGTTCTTTATCTCATCCCTCGTTTTACCTGCTATCTTCCGTCTCATCCCGTTCATTGACGCGTCCCTGCACACGTTTGTCAGATCATCTCCACTGTACCCTTCTGTTCTCCTAGCCACATCTTCAATGTTCACATCACTCGCCACCTGAAACACACATACATAACCCATCCATGACATTGCAAAGAACCAGCAGAGATATTGTTAGTATTCATATCACACAACTAACCTCAACTGTTCTCAGATTGATATTGATAAGAGCCTTGCGACTTTCGAAATCTGGAAGTGGGATATATATACGTTTTTCCAGCCTCCTCCTGCAGAGTATTACGAGCTCAAGAGTCAGTCAACAGTCTCATTATATTTGAGCAACCTAAAAAACATTGAAGAAGAATAATATTGGAAACCTGAGAGCTTCGTCTATGTCCCATGGAAAATTGGTAGCTGCTAACACCATCACTATTTTGCGACTACCATCTTCATTTGTTGCTGTATTGCTCACTCCATCTACTTGAACTAGGAGTTCTGATTTCACCCTTCTTGACGACTCATGCTCTCCCGAACCCCTGCATCATGCACTCTCACCAATTACACATGGATTCAACTCGCACTCAAATCAGTCTCAGTGTTGTGAAGAAGATTACCCCCGAGAATTGCAAAGAGAGTCGATCTCGTCAATAAAAATTGTGCTGGGAGCATATGCTCTAGCAAGATCAAACAGGCATCTGACCATCCTCTCACTCTCTCCCCGCCATTTTGAAGCTAATGTAGCAGAAGATACGTTGAAGAAGGTGGTACCACACTCGGTTGCAACTGCTTTTGCCAACAGAGTTTTACCTGTCCCAGGTGGACCAAACATGAGTACTCCTTTCCATGGTCTCCGAATACCCTGAAGCAATCAAATTAAGCCATCCACCATAACTAGAAAATAAAAAACATCAAGACAAGTTCATATTTGGCAGCACAAGAAACAAAGTACCTGAAAGTATTCAGGCATCCATAAAGGAAGGACAACAGCTTCTTCAAGCAGCCTTTTGGCTTCAGACAAACCTGCAACATCATCCCAATGGACACCAGGAGTTGAGTCCAACACATCCCTTTCAAGCATAGCAGCCAGATCCTCATCAGGTCCCTCATACAATCCCCTTTTTGACTTCCCATCTTCAGCATCACCATTCTGATTATCATTGAGAAAGCCACAAGCATTATTAGAAGCCATAGTCTAACCTCAACTGTTTGCAGTAAGCAAATATACACCAAAAGGCAGGAATATATTTGAACTCACCGTAGACTCAGGCTTGGAAGATTTGGAGGCAGCTCCTTTCTTTCCTACAGCAGAAGAGCGAGCACTTACAGCAGCAGAAGACTTACTCCCTCTTCCACCTCGAGAAGCTGGAGCAGTCCTTGTTGCTGGGCCACCACGAGCCCAAGCCCCATCTTGAGCTGACTTTCTCATACCACCCCTGGCGGGTCTTCGACTAGTAACATCACGCGTAGGAGGCCTCCAGACATCAGGATCATCCATAGGAGCAGCACCGGAGGATGAAGTTGGATACTCATCCAAGGGCTGAAAGACAAAGGAGGACTTGGTACTATTGATAGGCGGAGAAGCAGGACGACGACGACCAGTGGGAGCTTCCTTAAACGCTCTCCTCTCTGAATCCAACTGCTTCACAACTTCAGCCTCTTCCATTACAGCCTTCTTAACGTTCATCCATTTGGTCCGTGACATAGGATCTTCAAGGCTGTTTAAATGCCTAAAAGAGAGTATAGTGATAAAGCTTCAGAACAACTTAATATAACTGCTCAAAAGACTGTTCTTTTATCTCTATTAATGTCACTGAGCAATGCAGTTTCTAAGGATTGGAACATGAACAAAATCGAACTAGATTAGGGCTTGAGGAGGAGGAGTGGGTGATCGAATGTAGATTCAAGAGTCAAAGAGAGAAGGAGATGGAGTTACTTGTTGATCTGAGCAATGGCGCCATCGAAGAAGATGACTGAGGTGTCATAGGAGCCTTCGAGTGCGTATTCTCTTGCTAATTTCAAGTGATCTTGTAGACCTGCCAACGAGTTACTACTACTGCTACTACCCACCATTTCTTCCTCTCAACTCGTTTGCTTCCTAGGGTTTGAAACCAAGAGCTTCGATCTCGGGACCTCCCCTTGTTTCTCAGATTTCCGAGTGATGTGACTCGTCGGAACCGATGGGGAAGAAGAAGATGGAAGCCACGGAAATGGTGGATCCAGTAGTCTCTCTTTAATTCAAATTTAGATCCGGGCCCATTTAAGGCCCACTTTAAATCTCATTGATTTAAACTTTATTCTCTTTGTTCAAACTAGGTAAGGAACCCGTGCGATATCGCACGGAAACTCATTTTGTAAAAGATAATATGCCATATTTTATATAAATTCTTTTAGGAAAATAAATGAGTTACACAATTATTTTGGATGCAGCTATATTTCTTTATTAATAATATTAAAACTTATATTTTATTTTTATGTTAACTATAATAAATTTACAAATATGTCAACACCAGAAAAATATACATTTAGTCATTTACTAAATTTATAATGTAATTTATAAAGTTAAGTGATCTTGTTTGGTAATTCATGATTTGTTTGAAACCACATAAAATATACTTACAGTAAAAAAAGATTACATGGTGTCGTTAAAATGCTCAGTTTTAGGAAAAAGCATAGTTAGATTCAGCATGAAATTATTACAAATGAAAAAGATTAATTATATTCCAATTTGAAAAAATGGTTGATTAAGGAATTTTTCACAAAAGATAGTATATAAAATGATATTTTCCACGAATCAATTGGCAAATTCTCTCCTATAATCATACAACACGAAACTTATGAATATGAACGATTTACAGTTTTTGAAACAATTATACGAAAGGGCTATAACTTTTCAAATTTAAAGTAATTACAGTATTTTAGGATAATACATTTACAATATATTTTGAAAATACATATCATTACAAAAAGATACCTAATGCATTATGAAAACCTTCTATAAACACATATTAATACATTATCAGAATGAAAATACATTTAAACATTGCATGATGAAAAGACACATAATTAGATAAAGACACTAGCTGGATACTTTAACAAAAAACTTAAACTAAAATATTTTTTTATCATGAAAAGAACCAACTTCTTAAAATAATGTATTTTAAACAATGAAAAACACATTTACATTCTGATAACGGAAAAAACACATCTAAACATTTTTACAACTTTTTCAATAGTAACATAATTATAAAGTCAGATAACTTTTATAGATTGATTTTAAACTAATATTATTTTTATAATGAAAAGACACAACCACTTATAATGAAAACACACAACATTTGAGTTATAAAGAAAAGTCACGAATGTAAAAAGACAGAAAAATGTGATGTAAGTATGAATATGATTAGATCTTAAATTAATATGTACCTGTAGATGCGTTTACATGTGTTTGGAATATATGTCAGCAAAAATATCACTGCAATTAGCAAAGATACTGAATTGTAAAATAATGTATACGTAAATACGTAATGTAAAAAAAAAATACGTAACATAGCAAACAAAATGAAATATGCTTCCCATTTAAAATTTCTTCATTAATTTCTATTTCACATAAAGTCAAATTCTATCTCTTTGCCATATAAGAAATGTCTACAATTAAAGTTGAGTCTCATCTTTTGAAACAAATTTCTAAAGTTATAACTTTAAATATAAATACATTTTTATCACAAGCATACCTCTTTCACATTGAAAATAACTTCAGGTTTGTGATAATAGATATATCATTTTTCTGTCCTTTTGTTAAAAACTAATCTACAAAATAGAAATATATTTTAATGACATGTTCAGTTTATATTTTTTGAGAAAATGAGAAGAATGAACTTTGAATACAGTAATCATAAAATTTTGTCAATTTCTTTACGACATTCGAAAAACCAGAGAAGATGAAACTGCGGATAAAAAGACATAAAAAAAATGTAAAATTCAAAAAAAACAGAGAAAATGTAGAAAAGGAGTTGACATAACTGGATGTTACATAGTTCATCGTGTAATGATGGTAGTTTGTGAAAATTAGGGATTTAATCTTTATGACGGTTACAAAAATAATTGTGATCAAAGAAGGTGCTAAAATTATAATTTTGGATTGTAAACACATAAGTAAATCTGATTGGTCAAATAATTTCTACCTCAATATATAAAGGATATTGAAAAGACACAACACAACCGTAGAAATTCAAACAATTTGAAGTATACAAATAATAACATAATCTCACACAGAGATATAAAGAGATTTGAAAACTCATAAATACTAAAGGATACAACTTTTGATTTGAAAATAAAATGATGCACCTTTGTTGAAAGTACACGATCCTAGAAAAAAAATGTTAGAAAGTAGTTATAAAAATATGATTAAGAAGATACAATTGTAACAATCATTAGGAATAAAGAAGAAGAATGGGATCTTATCCATCAATCACTAAAGAAAAAGTTTAACAGATGAGAAGTCAATCTACATAACCTTCTGGAATCAATGCTATTATTTTTCTTCATATCTGAGAAGATATTAAGGTTGAATTAATCAAAATTTAGAATTGAGTCTTGGGTAGATTTCATTATAAAAAGAATAAAGTTAATTTTACATTGTTTCATTCTGTAAGGACAACGGTATATGTTTTTTCCAACAATAAACATATTCAAAAGTTATTCAATTGACTGGTTTAATGTGCTAACATAAATATACAACATCTACTTTTCTTAAAATGACAACGTACACAGATTTCCAAAATAAACACAACTATAGTGACTTTTCAATTACTTATCCGAATAATTACAACTTTCTAATTATAAATAAATATTTATTTATCTATTAATAATCTTAGTAATTAATTTGGATTAATGAAAAAAATCACAACTTTTAACAAGTAAGAGACACAACTTTTAAGAAAAAGACATCTTAATGAATAAACACAACTTTTATTAAAGAAGAGACACAACATTTTATAAAAATATACCTTATTGAACAAACACAACTTGAAATTGTTATAGGACTGCATTTAAAAATAAAAAAAAATTATTGGATGATTGACAGTTACTGCATTTTGTTGTTGTGAAGAGTCACCATAGAAACTTAGAAAGGTTGTGAAAATAAGCATTCACATGCAAAATGCATGTGCTTAAATAACCTATGAAATTTTGTTGTCACTGTATCGTGAATATGTATTGTCTGAAGGAATGCATTAAACCTTTTAATATTAGTAACTAAAAATATACTCCCTCTGTTTCATAATAAGTGTCACTTTGACATCATGCACACGGATTAAGAAAACAATTAATTTTGCATATTTTCTATATAAAAACACAATTACCTATACACCTAACCATATTTCAACCAATAGAAAAATAAATTGAAATATAAAATTAATAAATTCTGCATCGAAAAGCGAAAACGACACTTATTTTGTAATAAAAAAAAAATTCTCTAAAGTGACAATTAATATGAAACGGAGGGAGTATAATATTAGTAGTTAATTGTTCCATATGTCTTGGGACACAATTACTATTAATTTAAATATATATTACACAATAAGAATTCTGATTCATTCCAAAAGTTGTGTTGTATTTTTTTTTTAAAATTGCATTTGTTTAAATAATTTCAGTTTTTATAATGGAAATACACAACCTTTCACATGTATTGAAACATTTCAAATATGTCTTTTCATTTTACTTGTTCATATCCTTTCATTAATTTTCACATAAATATTTTAGTTGTTTTATATCTAAAATTAGTGTTTTAATGTGAAAAGTTGTATCTCTTTAGTCCGAGTCAAAGAAAAATTAAAAACACATTCTTTTAATTTGATAACCGTCAATATTAATTCTAGAATTTAGCATGCAACCTTTCATGCATGTATACAAATAAAATTCCAGAAAATATAAACCAAAAAGTGCAACTACTCCATGAGGTATTTATCTTTTCACCCTTGCACCTTATGTGACTTTTCATACTACTTAATAAATTTAACAAAAGATGAACCCATTAAGAATTACCCAGATTACGGTTGTTCATTTCCACAAATCAAAACTAACCGATTACTTGATTAATATAACCTCTTAACCAATGTTTCAATGGCGACAATTAGAGAGAAACATAATCATTTCCTTGATCATTTATAGAATGTAATAAACTATTACGTATTCACTCAAGCAAATTATTTTACGTAATCGTAGTTTACATATGTAATTTACGTAACGATCATTTGTTACGTTAACATCAATTCAGAATAAACGCTAAAGGGTTACAGTATATATCTTACAATGCCATACGAGTACACATGAATCACGAACACATACCTAAACAAAAAAAACCGTATGCTTAAGCAACCAAAATCCCGTGTGTTTAGTTATGGTGAATTAAAAAAAATTATGGTGAATTAAACGAATCATGAACACTCTTTAAACGGTTTCATCCGTATATGTTCATGAACTTGATGAAAAATAATTACAGTGAATTAGTTAAATCCAGAATGGCTCTATACCAAATCTAAATTTTTATGATTTTAATAATGGAATATACCCCAAGAGCATAACTGAGATTTTTGACTACCAACCCTAACTATTTCTTTAAAAAGAAGAAGAAACACTAATCTTGATCCATGATTAATTTGGCTTAATATAGAAATCAATTGACCTATTGATTTCTTCTTCTCTTTGACATTTTCATCTCTCGACGGTGACATTTGACTTAAAACTCAAAACTTGAAATCAATGACTATATATAAAGACTCAAAAAATTCTTTCAAAAATTACAACTTTTCAATTTATTCAGTTTTTTATGATGAAAAGTCACATCTTTCTACAAATACATCATTCTAAAATATATATATATATATTTCTTGAATAGACACATCCTTACAAAAAATAAACACATTCTTTCAGACTAACTAATTAATGAAAAGACACATTGTTTCAAAAAACAGTTTTTAAATTTAAGGAGGATTCACAATCTTTGGTTAAAAAAAAATTCTTCAAAAGATACATTGTTTCAAAATAATTTAAAATTTAAATTTAGAATCACAACCTTTGGAATTAATCAGGATTGTGACTGTTCACTATCTATAATTTGAAAGTTATGACTATTCATAAAAATAACTAACTTTAACTTAATAATTATGACTATGCACTACCAATTCTATTAATAACAAAAATCTCAATTAATATCAAATTTAGTGAATTCATTTAAAGTGAATGGTTATGTCTTTCTGTTACAAAGATAAATTAGATTTTTAAAATACCTAAGGTGTGTTTTTTTAAATGAAACTGGTTTTTGAAATGGTGCATCTATTTAAGTTTAGTTATTTTTTTATAAATTGTAAGGTATATTTATATAAAGGTGTCTAATATAATTAGATATATAATGTAAAGATACTATTTAAAATAATTACTTATAATTTGCAACATGATACGTATTACGTTTAATTTTATTTTTATGGTTCTACAAATAAAGAATAAACATTTGAGGGGAAACAAATAGATTAATCTAGTGGTAAAAAGACACATAGCTATAAAAGGTAACTATACATTACAAACGGTTTTCTTAAATAATTAAGATATAAATTATCTACATAATTCATAGGCTAGGAATTGTCTTAAACTACTTTGCTAATATCATTCAATTAAATAGTTTTGGGTGTCTTTTGATCAAAGAAGAATATATCTATATACATATAGAAAAATGAAACAATAATCAGTTGCAAATAAATGACTATTTCTTATGGAAAAACATGTCCATTTTAAAACATAACTATTCATTTCAAACCGTTATTTTTAAAGTTAATGTATAAAATACCTACACAATACATAGGATACACCCATATAAATAAGCAAATTAATATTATTAATTAAGAAGTAATATATTATCCAAAAGAAACAACAGAGAACGGAAATACCAGTTTCATCTCTTATTTATTGTGTTTGTTACTGTATTTGCTTGAATTGAGGCAGTTGGCTGTGTATTTAAAGAGGTTCAAGTTAAAGACGCAGATGATCAACAAACAATTCGATCTCTGGTTCTTTTAATGTTGCACAAAAGAGAGCATACGTATATAAGGTTTAGTAAATCCTGAATCAACAAAGAAAATTAGAAAGTCAAATGTTATGTCTTTCTATTATAAATAAATAGATTTTAAAATACTTAAGGTGTTTTTCTGTAATTAAACTGTTTTTTTCAGTAACAAAATAAAATACAATTCCTGAATCAACACATTTTCTTAATCTCTGGAAACAATACATGTATATAAAAACCGTGTTTTCATAGTTATTAATTTCTGGAAATAACACATGAAGAAATATGAAGATGCATGTAAGGATGACTCCACTGTTATAGAATCGTCTTTTCAATTATACGTTTCTTCCAGTGATTTTAATTGTAGTAACCAGAGATCTAAATGTATTAAAAATAGAAAGCAAAGAAGGAAAGAAAACAACCAGCGCTGGAGTTAACGACCAGAAATCAAAAGAATATTGTTTACTAAGTGATTGGAGATAGCCGGTTGTGAGCAAAGAGATGCGTATTACTCAGAGTAAAATTATAATGATTTGATGGTGTAAGAAAATTGTGAACAACACAATTTATATATAATTCAAAAGACATAAGAGAGAAAAGATACAATTTTATAGCGAAAAGACACATCGATTGTAAACGGTTTTAACCGAAAAGACACAATAAACAGGTCTGAGTAAAATTATAATGAAAAGTTGCAACCATTTTTCTCTATAACAGAAAATAACCTTTCTGTTAATAATCTTTTTATAATGATACAGAAAATTATTGTATCTATTAATAATCTTTCATTCATAACCTTCACAACCTTTCTATTTTTTTTTTTAAATATTTATTTATTTATTAATAAATTTGGAATTAATTTGGATTATTGAAAATATACAACCTTAAACAAATAAGACATAAACTTTAACAAGTAAGAGACACAACCTTTAATAAAAAGACACCATAATGAACAAATACAACTTTTATCAAAAAGAGACACAACCTTTTTATAAGAAGACATTTTAATGAACAAACACAACTTTTAACAAGATTTTTGATCTCTATAAAATCACACAACCTTTAGAATTAATGAGGATTCCTATTATTAGTAGATTAAAGGTTTGTTTATAAACCCTCTCAAAGTACTAACTACCTCCTCTTCTTCTTCTATGAGCATGATTAAGGGAGGAGTTCTTAGTGGTCGGGTCTCACTAAAACTTTAAGAACCACTTCATAAAAAACTTAATTAAGAATCTATTTTGCTTGAAGTCTTGTAATGTTCACGGGCTCCATTGACACGTGACAGTTTGTGATTGGTTTGTTTTAAATATTTTTTTAAAGAAATAAAAAAATAAAATAAGAATCCCCTAAAAAGTTTTAGGGTTAATCATGGTCTAATAGTCTATATCAAACTTTATCAGCTCAAACTTCAACTATGTGTTTGAATTCTATTAATAATTTTTTTATAACCCATAAAGCTAATCCAAATATTTTACTTTTGGATTTGGTTATACTAGTTAACCAAAGGCTAATTTAATGTTAATGAAAAATAAAATCATTTGAATTAAGTAAAGACAATGTATACATACATAAACCGAAGTGAACACCATCCCGTTACAAATGACTTTGTGATTGTTTAATTCGAAAATAATGATTGGATTTAGACATTACATTTGTATTGTAGGTTTGTGAGAAGTCTTTATATTCAAATCAAAATGGAAAAAAAATATTAAAAAACTTTATATAGATCATAGAGTTCATTATAAAGAAGATGTCTTTTTTATAAATGTAAAGTAAATCTAAGAATTCATAAAAGGTCTCTCAAAAAATGTGTTTGGACTAAGAAAGGGAAACAAGGAAATGTATCAAAGAAAATTTTCTCTCTGTAAATGTAACGTGCTCTCTCTAAAAATTGTGTTTGGACTAAGGAAAAGTCATCATTTACTAAGAAAAAGTTATCTTATGGGTTTTGTTCATTGTCTAATGGACCTTGTTGAGTGGTGCTAAACCCATTTCCAACAATGATCATAAATACTCTTTATTAGTCTTAACAACCTCTAATTAATAACTTCAATAAAACGCAACTTTTGTTAACAAACATATCACTCCACCATTCCATGCTGAACCAGCTCCTCTAATCCTTTCCTCAGCCTCTCCGCAGCCACTCTCATTTCTTCCTCCTGCAACCCTCCAAACGTCACCCGGACATACCCCGGGCAACCACTTGCACACCCAGGGATCACCACCACACCATAACGGTGAGCCATCCACCGCACCACCTTGAAATCATCTATGTATTCCTCAGGTAGTTTTGCCCATAGGTATATCGCTCCTTCTCCTCCCTTAACGTTCTCCTTTCCCAGCGGCTCAAGAGCCTCTTTAACAATCTCCCTGTTCTTCACCAGACCCTTTACCCGTTCCCTTACCCACCCAGGACCTTCCTCCAACGCGTGTAAAGCCAGTCGCTGAGAGATTATGGAGGCACATATTGGGATGTTGTCTTGAATTTTCAAGAGCTCTGCCGCAAACCCATCTAACCTCTCTGAGTAAGCTATCTACAGGTGCATCAAACTGTTTTGTTAGATTCGAGTTTATTATGTACTTCCAACTTAAAACTGGCGATAAGTGGATTGACTTTAACCATTTATATATTACTTAATGTCCCATTAAATTTTTGATGTTGATTACATTGTCCTTAATATGTTTCACAAAGATAACTCAAAAACAACAATTTGAAAAGTGGATAGGATCGAAACACTCACATATCCAAGCCTCCACCCCATCATGCCGTAGGTTTTGGAGAAGGAGAAGACGTTAACTACGTGGTCTCCCTCAACGCAACAATGTTTTAAACCGTCATAAATGAAATACCTGCCCATTTTATTCAAAAATAATTTATACAACAAACATAAAAATCATTCAAAATCATGGGATTTTACTTAGCAAATGAAGAGGAACTCACTCGTATGCGTTATCTATAATCAGCCAACACCCAGCATCTTTGCATATCTCTGAGATCCTCTTAAGGAGAGGTTCAGGGACATTGGTGCCACTTGGGTTACCGGGATTCACAAGAGTTACAACTTTTGGGGTCGGTTTAGACTCAGAGAGTGTCCTCTCTAACCAGTCTGGCAAAAAAAGAAGGCTCTCACGGGTCACAACTTGAAAGTTAAATAAGTAATGAAAGTGTGATTTATACCTGCGTCGGGATAGAGAGACTGTGGATGACCAGGGCCAACAATAATGTTGGTGACTCCAGTCATCTGGAAAGCCATGTAGGCATTGAAGTAGTATGGCTGAAACATGATGACCGAATCACCCGGATCGCAGAGTGCAAGGACAAGATTCACAAACGCCTGCATTTGTTATAAAAAAACAGAGAGTGTGAGAGTAGAAAGAAAACAAAAAGAAGAGCCTCGGCTAAAAAGAAGACCTGATTGGAACCAGCAGTAACCATGACAGCTGATTTGGTAAGCTTGTTTTCATCACGCAGCTTCAGAAGAATCACATATAAAACAAAGTCAGTCACGGTAGATGAAACTAGGAAGTTTGGTGACTTTACTGGATTCAAGAAAATATTTATTTGTTTGTTCCTTATACGATGGTTACCTTTTTGTGAAGAGCTTCTCGAAGCTCAGGCAAACCTTCATCAGGACCATAAGAACTAATCACAGGATCCCAGACAAGGTCCTTGACCTTATCTAAGGCCTTTTGAGGAGGCTGCCAATACACCACTCCCTGCAAGAGTATCAATATCCCATAGGATGAAATTGACACAATAAAAGACATAATCTTGTTTCAAATCATAGTGAGAACATTTTCAGTGGTTAGCTTTATTTTTATTTTAAAAAGTTCATCTTCTTTAAAATGAAAATAAATAAATATATCAACATTCACATTTCATTTTTTGTATAAAAAGAATATTTCAAGTATATTCAATTTTCACTTTATAATTAATTATTAACAATACCTTATAATTTTTCATATTACTAGTTTTATCTAAGTTGTTGTAACGACAATTTAACATAATTATTATTTTCATCATAATTATTAATTTAATAAATATAAAATTATCATATAATAAATTTATCACATAACATGAATAAAAAATACAAAACATCATAATTTGTATAAAAACACCATATATATATATATATATATATATATATATGTATATAGTTTTTTTGAGTGATTAACAAAAGTATTTAGAAATAAGAGATGAGTTTAATTATTTTTGATTTTTTAGTCGAGTTAAAAGTTTTTTAAAATGAATATTCATATGTTTTTCGATATAAATATTTGATTAAAATGAAGTAAAAATTCGAAAATAAAGTAATGTTATAAGGATAGAAAATAATGAGACTATACAAGTCTTCATTAGTAGTCCTATACAACGAATGAAACACTCACGAAATCCAATGTCCCAAAACATGCACAAAACTAGATTTAAAAGACGTATTTCGAGAAGCAACAAACCTGGGCGAGAGACATGGGGTTGGTCAATTCCGCCATTAGTTTCCGAATCTGCACGCAGAAAACACAACAATTTCTCACAAAAAACAAAGAAGAATCCGAAAAAACAAAGAACCAATGAAGAGGAGTATAGCTAGGAGGATGACCTGAGTCATGACGGGAATATTAGTGCACAAGGCTCTCCTCGAAAGCATCCCGGACGAACCCATTTCGACAAAATCTCTATTTCATCCACAGCTCAAGGATAATATTAGCGTCGAATTGTTTGATACATAATTTATACATGCGAAAAGGAATCCGCATGGATGGTACGTGGTCGAAAACCCCTAAAACAAGTATGAGCGTTAAAGGCACAAGCACACGCCTTTTTCTCGTTTCTTCTTCCTCTTTTATTCACCAATCACTCGCTTTTAATTTACCTCAAAAGAACCCCACAAAGAAAATAAGACTTTAAAAAGAGTAACGCCTTTGTTAATCGACTCGGTCCCATTTGGCTGTTTTCCAGTCTTCCTCAAATGAACATCATCACGCTGTCTTGAACTCCATAGATTATAACTCAAAATGGATTCTCATTCTTCTTGTGCATGCTTTGCATGCCAAAAAGAAATCCAAACTAGTTTCAACTTTCTTATATATATTTTTTTAAATCTGGGATATCCGACGGAGCGTGACCCAACTGACTAATTCCCGAGGATCTGATTACCAGCGCCAATCAGACATGATTGCACGCAAAGAGAATCAGATACATCTATAAGTCTAGTGATACACTAGAGTAATATGAGGATAAGATATTCGAACCTACGACTTTTAGGATCGTTGTGAGACGACATGTACCACCCGAGCACTAACTAGGTTAACTTTCTTTAAATGTTTCTCTCTATATTTCATAATTGGGCCCTTATTTTGCATCTAAGCCCTTTCTGATCATTAAAAAAAAAACTACTATACGTGTGCAGCTCAAAACTGTGTGCATATATTACCCACCCACACATGCATATTGTCTTACAAATATTAAAATCATGTCTGGATGCATAAATATTGGCATGCTCATATAGTATGTATAACTACTGACTGGATCATGTATAGATTGCTTATTACAAACATTAAAATCATGTCAGGATAACTATTGACATGATCATATAATATAAGTATTGACTTGATCATATATTAACATGACATGATTTTAATGTTTGTAAGACTATACATCTGTTTCTGACTATCTCAGTTTTGAAATTCCCCTCTCTCTTCTTTTTGTGTGTTATTTTGAATCATGTAGATCTACCTTGTTATTATTATTAGGTCCACGACGACCTCTCGTCACGTCCTTCTCACACTTGCAGCTTTAAAAGGCTTCATAAATATAGATAAACACCGTAAACACCGTAATTTATATAATTGATCGATGTTGCACAAAAAAGTATATGTATATAGATATATAATGGATCGATACAACATGTATCTCTCTTGAATTTGAAATCCTAGATTCATGGCCTTGAATATGTAACTCCCAAGCTCCCATGTGGTAAGTGATAAAGACTTTTGGTTCTTAGTGTAGCTTTTTAATTAACTACTCGTGTGTTGTGCGTATATATAAAATATATTCCAAAGTTTACTTTAAATACATTTTTCTTTGTATGATTTCTTTGGTTATAATCATTTAACATCAAAGTTTCGTTTGAACATTTTGATTTATAATCATTTGACTTTATCGCCGTTTCGCTTATCAACAAAATAACCATAGCTTTTAACCTTTCTCATTTTTCAAATAAACCCACAATTTAATCTTACCTTTATTTCAATTTCAGTTTACATTGCAAATCTGAGTTTTTTGTCAAAGAAAAATAAGAAAAACTTAGTGCTCGTTCCTCAGATTCAAAATAACAGTATAAGAATATAAATATGTTAATGTTCAAAAAGAATATAAATATGTTTTTCAGTTTTATTTTTTTATCAACAATATGTAATGTGGAGTTTTAAACTCGAATAATAGCATAATGAATATACTAGTACAAACTACTAACAATCAGTCCTACACGTGTGTATTTTTCTTTTCTGAAATTTTCAGATAGTACTGAATAAAGAAAAGAAGAAATTGTATGATCATAAATAGATTTTACTTATGAAATATAAAATACTATACGGATATTTTTAGACAATAAATTTTGTCCAACTTTTTCCTGTTCATTTTGTTCATTTTCATGGTCACCAATTAAATCCAATATGAGACGACTAAAAATTTATCTAACGATACATAATATAGTTTCATCAAATATATAATTCGTCATTTTGAAATTAACGAATACCTATAAAAAATGATCAGCATGCTAGGCATTACGTCGTGGAACATAACAAAACCTGAAAATGCAGATTCCACTACTTTTCTACTCACTTCCTTAATATTTTTTTTCCTAGTGGCTCCTGCGGATCTAACTATTGAAATAATATTATACTTGTTTTTGTTATTTAATCTTATGCATCCAAGGACAATGAGAATATGAGATCTGTTACAGTTTTAAAATTCCTGAAATACTTGTGTAGAAGGATTTATCGAGGAGAAATCTCCTCCCAAGTGACCAATTCATATAGATTTGGTCAAAGCAACCGTTAAGAAAATTAGATATAAGTTTTGTTTTACATTAAATTTGAAATAAAAACCGCATTATGTGATAAATAAAAACTGTTTTGTTTATTTGTAAAAACTAAAGTCTTATCAAATAATTCCATCTTTTAATCCATCATAAGTATATGATAAATTATCATTACAAAGTTTGTTCGCGTTTTTATATATAGAGACTGAACAATAAGATCTTTGAAGTAAAAAGATTTGCACATAGTATTTATGATTTGTCGGAATATATAATTTATTATTATACTGAGAATCATTTTTTACATTCGAAGAACAATTATTATTATACCCATTATACCTATTTTGTAAAAGAACATATTAACTTTGATGAAGTTTTTAAGTGTAGTACAAATTCAGTGATATTTTTTTTTGTAAAATCACAAATCAATTAAAGGTTAGTTTTAAATATTTCTTTTAATAAAAGAAATTAGACCATATCAAACTAAAGACAACTTTTTATCATTAGATAAAATTAAGGTTCTAAATTAACAAGATAAATTCTATTTAATAGAATTTATATATATATATTGGTCCAAAAACGGTTTAATAAATAAATTAATATATATTAAACAACAAACAAAAATGTAGTTGTGTCTACGATATACATAAATTTTATGCATCAAGGACAATGAGAATATGAGATCTGTTACAGTTTTAAAATTCCTGGAAATACTGTGTAGAAGGATTTATCGAGGAGAAATCTCCTCCCAAGTGACCAATTCATATAGATTTGGTCAAAGCAACCGTTAAGAAAATTAGATATAAGTTTTGTTTTACATTAAATTTGAAATAAAAACCGCATTATGTGATAAATATAAACTGTTTTGTTTATTTGTAAAAACTAAAAGTCTTATCAAATAATTCATCTTTTAATCAATATGTATTCACGACCTAGTCCAAGCATGGATTTAAAACGGAGAAAATCCAGTAGGAATAAAACGGATTCTTTAAGTTCTACAAAATTATTTTTTTTACCTGAAAGGATGAATTATAATTAATGGATGGATCCTTAGCATGCGGTGTCCAAATAAGATTCAATGAGATCAAAATAAAAACGTAAAAATAAAGAGTTGAAGACTGATTCAGTGGGTAAACGTGCATTTGGTCTTTGTTTTTATTTTACTAGTTAGCTCTTTTAAATATTCCAGAAGTTTTATATTTTACCATTATAAAACATCTGGAGGAATCTGATTACTTCGAGTCTTCAAAATTTGAACAGAGTTTGTAACTTTTATTATACCTTTAAAGCAAACTGATATTTTATAATCACTTTTATTTACCTTTGGATGAATAGCCACGCTGTGTAGAGCAACACTAAATTTTTAAATAGTCATAGTGCATAGGAAAACGTAACAGTTATTCAAACTTTATTTGTTTAAGAAAATTTAATGTTACTGACAAAATAAATGAGAAAACATTCGAAAAGAAAGAAGAAAAAACATCTGCATGATAAATCCTCATTAATTACAAACAAGTTAATGGTGAAATGAAAATGACAGAGAACCCAAAATAGAAAATGTGATTAAGATGTAGGAAAGGTAAATTGATCACTCAAGAAAATCTATGAAAAATTATTCTCAATCACATACTCTAAATTGAGAAAGTTTAAACACTAATCACAATAAACTATGTGAAATATTTCTAATTTGATAGTCAAACAGTCAACGAGTTTAGGTAGAGAAACAATAAGAAGTACAAAAATAAACATTTCTTTCTAAATATAAAGTCTAAATATTTTAGAAGTGAAATAATTAATTAATATCTTAAAAACACAGCCTGAGAAATCCCGCTCAGTTCCACAGAGAGAGACAAGAGTCCCTACATTTGCATAAAAGCGAATTCACTATACATTTACTCTTTCTCCATCTTCCCCAAAGCTCCCTTCTTTCTCCCACAAAGAAAAGAAAAGAAAAGAAAAGAAAAGTGGTTTCCTTTCTTTCTTTCTTTCTTTCTGGAGCATAGTAAGTTCCCATCGCAGTCTATCTCCATCGCAGTCTATCTCCATCTTCTCTGTTTTTTTTTCTTTTAATGTTATGTTGTTCGCACGCGCACCTGCATCTTCTGTTGATGGGTTTGTAGAGACGATGTGCAGATGTGTTTCTTGAGAGTTTCTTTATGTTTTAAAGCTTCTTTTTTGTTTTGCTTTGTTAGTCATTCATATTTTATTTTTTTGTTAGTCTGATTTTGATTCATTCCTCCTTGAAGTTTCTAAGAGCTGATCTAAGGTTCTTTTGTGAGATCTTGGAGCTCCACATTTTTCTCATGGGTCTGAATGTTACTCCTGAGAATAAGTGGTTGCTTCCTAGAAGAAGAACAAAGAAGCTTAATGTACTTCTTACTCTTCCATTTTAAAATTCCGATTTTTAATCGGGTAATAATATACATACATTATTTTTGTTTTAAAAACTTAGATTATGGAATACTACTTTCCCTAAATCTGCTGCTGAGTTTATGATTTTTTGTTCATGGTTTGATGAGAGGCCCTGAGGGTTTTCCTGCAATACCGTTTTGGATTTTCTTAGTAAAATGAAAAAAAAAAAAAAGTTTGAGAATTTGGAACTTGAATGTATCTTCTCTAGTTCCTAGGGAAGTTCAGAAAGAAAGAAGACTCTCTGTAACAGTTACGTGTTGCAGTTCTAGCTTGTCTCATGAAAGATCAATGTGTCTGTCTCATTATTTTAGATGAACTTCATTTTTTTGGACTAAACAGTTTCTCCCAACATCTTATATGCATTGGTCTTTTTTTCCATGCTAGCTTCTTCTCTGTTTTACCTGGATATAGATTTGTGTCTCCTGTTGCATCTCCATATCATTGATCTTCTACTTCAACTTCACAGATCTCTAGTTGAAGCTGATCTGCTGCTAAGACGAATCAAAAGTTTTGGTTGTGTCGTCTCAGCAGGGTTTCAACCATGGGGAATGAGAAAGCCGTTTCTGGAAACACCTTACCTCTCCATTGCCGCCCTGTAACTCGTGCCCTTGCGCGTGCTTCTTCTAATCTGATAACATCTTCAGAAGTGGATGCTACTACACTGATCAACCAAGGAAGGGTTCTGAGAGCAAACAGTAAAAGAACAGCTTTGGATGATAAGAAAGCCAATGCACCTAAGAGGCGAGCTGTTCTTAATGATGTCACAAATGTTACCTGCCAGGATTCTTACAGAACCTGCTTCAATGCAGCTAAAACTCAGGTTGTTATATACACAAAGCTGCTTCTTATATTGACAATAAGTTTGTTTTTTTGCTGAAAAGTGTGGTTTCTTTCCCATTTGTAGGTGGAGAATATAAAGCAGATAAAGAAGGGAAGGGCAAGTTCTTCAAAGGTGGCATCATCTTCTTCTGCTACTTCAGAAGTTACCGATGCAAAGGTACAAGTTGTGTCAGATTCAGAAGGAGTAAGCTTCTCTTGCTGTTCAGTTACAAACGAAGCATCTTGTAGCTTCATCGAGCCGAGTTCCAAGTTGCCTCCAAGACCCCCTGGGAGATCAACTTCTACAGGTGAATAATACAAGTGGTCTAGCTACTGTTGCTGTGTGAGTGATTTATAACATGTCTGATACTTTTTCTTCTTCTTCTTCTTGCAAATGGTTTACAGTTGAAAGAAGCTATGTTGAAGGAAGTTCCACTGTGGCAAGTAGCCTCAAATTCATTGACATTGATTCAGATGATAAGGATCCTCTACTCTGTAGCCTATATGCACCTGACATCCACTACAACCTGCGTGTTGCTGAGGTAATAATCCTCTTGAAGTTTTGATGTCTTAGGACGATGCATCTAGTTATCTAAACGACTAGTCTATTTAACAGCTTAAACGCAGACCACTTTCTGGTTTTATGGAGAGAACACAAAGAGATGTGACTCATACAATGCGTGGGATCCTGGTTGATTGGCTTGTAGAGGTTAGTTTTACATCCTTGTTTTTTTTTTCTTCTTGTTGGTAACTTTTACTAGTGAAGTCTCCTCACAAGTCAAAACTCTCTCAGGTCTCAGAGGAATACAAACTTGTACCTGACACACTCTACCTCACAGTACATCTCATAGATTGGTTTCTACATGGGAACTACATAGAAAGACAAAGACTTCAATTGCTAGGCATCACTTGTATGCTCATTGCCTCGTAAGTTCCTTATCACCAGTCAATCAAAACAGTAATGCTTGTTCTGAAAGGGCAGAGAAACTAAAAGAAGTTGTGTTTTGTTTCTTGAAACTTTGTTAAAAGGAAGTATGAGGAAATCTATGCACCACGCATTGAAGAGTTCTGCTTTATCACGGACAACACTTACACAAGAGATCAGGTCTTGGAAATGGAGAACCAAGTACTCAAGCATTTTAGTTTTCAAATTTACACTCCCACTTCAAAAACATTCCTCAGGTAGTCTCATTAGACAGTGGGAAAATGCTGTACATAAACTGCTGTGTGTACTTTGTACTGATTCAAAAGGTTTTATGTTTGCAGGAGATTTCTCAGAGCAGCTCAAGCTTCTCACGTGGTAATTTGCTTTGTTCTACAAATCTTTATGTGCTCATCAAACATTTTAGCAGAAAGATTGAAACCTTTTTCTTGTGGAATATTGATATGCAGATGCCGAGTGTGGAAATTGAGTTTCTGGCGAATTATCTGACGGAATTGACGTTAATAGAGTATGAGTTCTTGAAGTACCTTCCTTCGGTTATAGCTGCATCGGCTGTGTTTCTTGCCAAGTGGACAATGAACCAATCAAGCCACCCTTGGGTCTGTTCTTGTTCTCTTAAAGACACATATTGAATCACTTATGTTCTGTTTTACAAATCTTGAATCTCACACGATTTTTGCATTAATGTTTTGCCCAGAATCCAACTCTCGAGCATTACACAACGTACAAAGCCTCGGATCTTAAAGCATCTGTTCAGGCCTTGCAAGAACTGCAGCTTAACACCAAAGGATGTCCCTTAAACTCTATACGTACCAAGTACAAACAAGACAAGGTAGATAAAATTTCTGTTTGGTTTTTGATAAACCGTTCGGTTTAATCGAATTTTTTTTGTGGTTACTTTTGAAAATGTTTTACAGTTCAAATCCGTGGCGGTGTTCACTTCTCCGGAGCTACCTGATAGGCTATTTTGAAAGAAAAAAAGAGACTAAACCGAGCGGTTTATCATCTCCTAACCGATATAACACGTGTAACATTTCTTATGTTCCGGTTTGTTATCCAATTCATTTTCACCTGTAACGCGTTCTCTCTCTCTCACTGTTAAATAAAACAGTAGAAATCAAATTTTTCCAGTCTTATCCCCGGTTTATTCCGGTTTAGTGTAGACGTGTTTGGTTCTGAGTTGTTCTGGTCGTTAAGGACAAGAGTATTGACTAGTAGTATAAAACAAAAAAAAAATAATACAGTAACGACAAAGAGATCGAGACATGTGGTGTATTAAGAACGCGTTATCCGACGTGAGGAAATGAACATGACTCACAGATTATGTGGAAAGATTGAATTTGTCCTTATGAAAAATAAATAAAATACATTTAAGTTGCTTCTCCTTCGTTGCTTCTTGATGTGTCTCTCGAGATAGAGAGAAAGATAATGGTGGGTGCGACTTCAAGTTTGATATCATCGCCATGGCAAGCGACCCTTGAGCATTATAATATTAAGACTAAGAGGTCTTTTGTCAAAGGTTATCCCTTTCCATGTCACTCTGACCCTTTTTGCAACTTTTTTAATATCAAAAGACGTGTTCCTTCTTCTTCTTCTTCTTCTTCCATATTAAAGAACGACCATGTCGTCACTCATTCTTCATCCTCCTCCTCCTCCTCCGAGCTTCAAACCCATTTCTCCATGTCTGGTAATAATATGCTTCCTCCATTTGTTTCCTTTGTTTTGAGTCTTGTATTGTTCTATCCATGAACCCGCGTCTTTGGTCGGGTATTCAAGTTGTTCCGTAGATCCTTAAAAGGATCGAGTTCAAATCCGCACCACACCAGATTTTCACACGCGCGCGTAGTTACCGGGACTTTCACGTTCTTTCTCCGGAGAATGGTTTACATTTTTTTTGTTCTATCCATGTTGCAGGTGGAGCACTTGTTTGTGTTTAGGTTGATAACTTGATGATGACCTTTTTTTTGGAATTTTTGTGTGTGTAGGTTGTGGTTGCTCGTGGAGTCAGGACAACTCCGTGGTTCATTATACGGCTACAAGTAATTTGACGTCTAAGAAATGCTCGGCGTTACCAGAAAAAACAGTGGATGTATCTTCAGTTTCAGACCTTTTTGAGTTCATATGCTCGGGTCCACTCGTGGACAAGATCGGTATCACTCCTGAGAAAGTTGGCGAGGCCATTGACGAATGGTTGCTGTATGGCTCCCAGCTATGCAGACTCTTTCAGCTTAATGAGCTTAAGCTCACCATTCCTCAGAAAGCTAGGCTTTACCATTACTACATACCCGTCTTTGTTTGGTGTCAAGACCAGATTGCTCTGCATAACTCCAAGTTTAAAGATGGAGATGATGTGCCTCCACTAGTGGTACTAGTTACTCTTTTATTGGTTATAAACTTAAATTATTGATGAAGATGATGGTTGAGATCAATCTGATACATATGCAGATTGGATTTAGCGCACCTCAAGGATGTGGCAAGACTACACTTGTGTTTGCACTTGATTATCTTTTCAAAACTACAAAAATGTACATTGCTTCCACACTACTGCAGTTTACTTCATCTAAGTCATAGTGATTCTTAATACTAACAAAGTTAATATCTGCAGGAAGTCAGCGACAATATCTATAGACGATTTTTACTTGACTGCAGAAGGCCAGGTAAGATTTTACTTGTACTCTCTGTTGTCTCTGGACCTTCTCTTCTCCATTTTGTAGCTTCCACTTATTTATTTGTTATTTGTAACCAGGCTAAACTGAGAGAAGAGAATCCAGGAAATGCACTCCTTGAGGTATACTCATCTTCATATTCTCAACACTTCTTCCTGGTTGAAAATGTTGTCATTTGTTTCATATATGTGTATACAGTATCGCGGGAATGCAGGAAGCCATGATCTTCCATTCTCTGTCGAAACAATAGAAGCCCTGACTAAACTGACCAAAGAAGGTTAGTTTCTATACCATAGAAGCTTTATTCTTGTGTGTTATTAATCTTTATTTATCTTGTGAGTGTTTTTGGGTGGTTATTGACACAGGCATGAAGATGAAAGTTCCTCGGTACGATAAGGTGAGTGTCACAGCTTTGATTTTTTAACCTTCTCTGCCTTTATCACCTTGTATCATTAAACAGAGGAAGCACGTCTTAACTTGTTGAGATATTCCTATCTGGTTGCAGTCTGCTTATAGCGGAAGGGGTGACAGAGCTGATCCAACAACATGGCCTGAAGTTGAAGGACCTCTTAAGGTATGTGTCTATATTCTTCAAGTGTTTCTGTTCAATGTTAAAAATGAAACAAGACCACTAACTATGTGTTGGTCGATATAATACAGGTTATTCTCTTTGAGGGATGGATGCTTGGTTTTAAACCTCTTCCTGCTGAGGTCGTTAAAGCAGTGGATCCTCAGGTTTTTCCCTTAAAAAAAACAACTGAATATTCAATAACACAACCGATAATCTCTATTCTAATAATGAGAAACTATGTTCTGTTTCTGTAGCTGGAGACAGTGAATAAGAACCTTGAAGCGTATTACGAGGCATGGGACAAGTACATAGATGCATGGGTGGTCATCAAAATCAAGGACCCAAGTTATGTATACCGATGGCGTCTTCAGGCGGAGATAGCAATGAGGCAGGCTGGCAAAGCCGGGATGTCAGATGATGAGGTATGTTTGACATAATCTCAGACAGTTATGCTTATTATATAGAAATGCTTTAACGTTGGAAACATCTGTTATAGGTGAATGACTTTGTGTCGAGGTATTTGCCGGCATATAAGGCATATCTACCGACCCTTTACGCGGAAGGACCAAGCGGGTCGGAACCAGAGCGTGTCCTAGCGATAGATATCGATGAAGAAAGGAACCCAATACTCGCAACCTAGTGACATCTTTTTCCTACTATATGCGCTAGAAAAGTATTTATTTGTCTTAAAGTAACACTACTACATCACGCTTTGTTCTTCCTTGTATCTTTTGGCATGATCTATTTGTTTTACGTTGCTGCAGATATGTATTTCCTTGAAAATTAAATTATTTATTTTATTTTTATAAAAATATGATCGGTTCTTTGTATCTTTTTTTTTTTTTTTGATTAACCAGGTGTTGGGCTTACGCCCCACCACCTAGGCCCGGTGCCAGCCTTTGTCTGTACCTTTTACGGCCCTGGACACACCTCCCCAAATCGTGGCCTAGGGAGTTTGAACCCTTGACCTCTCGGCCAAGGAACTACCACTAGACTATCACGTCTTGGGTATCTAATGAGATACCTAAAACATCACGAAACGTACTCGAGATGGAAAAGCCAGAAACAAGGAGTTAAAGAATCGTGTTCCTCTTCCTTTAGAATTTCCCCATTTTTGGTTGGAATCCCAAAGATCTTCTTATATTTGTTCAGTTTCATTTTAGTTGTGGTTTTGAATTTTTACACATAAATTAAAAAAATATTTAATTTTACATATTTTCAAAATAAAAATATCATTATGTATACAATTAATCATATTTTAACCAATAAAAAACTAAAATAATTTATAAAAATTAATAAATTTTATATTAAAATTATAAAATGACATTTATTTTGAAACAGAAATTTTTATTTACAACTACAACTAAATCGAAACGGAAGTAGTAGTAGTTATGGTTCTGGCCAAAGATGAACATCTTGAAGCCCCATTGTTTACATGGATTTGTTAGATATACCTCTGTGTAGCCACTCTCTCTATTCTCTATTGGCGTTTTCGCACTTATATAACCGAGATACGGGCCAAGATTCTTCCCAATATAACCGTGGTACTTCTACTCAAGACAATAATAACCCTTCAGAGTGACAGCTGGGACGAAACCAATATTACATGTTGTGGTTAAGAGCTTGGGGGATTATGGCTTCGGCCCGAACCTCCTGGTAATTCAAAAAAAAAAAAAAAAAACCTTTCAGAGTCCCCACCATATTCACCCGTCTCTGTGGCTCAAGTGGCACCAGAGGAAGTAAACAACACCAATAGGAACAATCAAGTTGGGGATAGCTTCAGAACATTGTACAACCAAATGTTTCCTTTTTTCGTTTGGTTAGTTCATGAACTCTAAAATGACCATTGATCTTATGAATTGGTGCAGATTGAATGGGCTGGTGGACCATTTCAGGATGGCGATTGACTGTTTCTTTGCGGTGTGGTTTGTTGTGGGGAATGTATGCATATTTTGAGGTCACTCATCTCCTTCTGATTCTCCTAAACTGTACAGGTCGGCTTAACCCACTCTTTATACCCCCAATGTATGAGAATTGAAACTCAAACACTCATGTTTTTTTTTCTGTTTGGTTGGAGCCTTGCAGGTTATGTATAGTGTTTCTTACTTTCAGTTGCATTGCATATGCGATGCCTTTCATACTATGTGCAACCATTTGTTGGTGAAGGTGGATTTCTTCTATTGGGGTCTGAGAAGAAACATCTTATATCAGGGGAAGATGCTGTAAGTAACTTAACACTAAGATCTCTTTAGTATAGGTTAATTCAATTTTGGATGGGAGTACAATCTTCTTAACTATTCTCGGATGTTATTGGTTTTGGAGAGCTGTTGCATCTGCTTGGCCAGATATGGAGACGACGAAGAAGTTAAAAGAGCTGCCATGCTTACATGTAGACCGTGTAGACAAATGGCTTAACATCAATCCGACTTGCCCTCTCTTTAAAAGCAGCACTACTTCCTTATAGTCAAAAGCTGAGACCTCACTCCTCACTATTCCCACATGGGAACAGAGAGTTAGACATGATCTACCGTTTGATTTATATGGTTTTATTCGTTTAAGAACAGAGCAACTCTACAAATCAATAAGAACGTAGATAGCAGAACAGCATTGACGAAGAAAAAATGCAACACAACACAAAAGGTTCTTCAAATCAAAAATTTCCAGAGATGGTCAAGAAGTATACATAAAACAGATAATGTAATGTGGAGCAAGGGAAAAAAGGAGTTACAACATCAAAAAGTTTGAAACATCCTCAAAGTGTCAAGAGGGAAAACAAAAACTCTGCCAAAAGTGTCCATTAAACTTGAAACCCAGCCTTTAGATAGAAAAACAATTATACACATTTGGCATCTTTTGATCCACAACTCTGCCAAAGCTTCATTAAATCTCAAGTTCGATCCATGGCTGCAACAACGGATGCTCTGTCTTTTGTAAGTATCTCCTGGGTAAAATTGCCTCTTATTGATAAACAAAAAAAGAGCTTCAGGTTGAGACAGAGAGGCTCTTGAATGCTTCGACTTGCCCATCGCTCAGTTCAGTCTGACCCATTGGATGGTTCGGTGTGTCGCCATTCTCATCGCTCTTGCGAGACGAGTTGTACACTGAATCAGGCATCACAGAGCTGCGCTTGCCTTCAAAGTAAGTTGAACAGGGAAAATACTCAGCGCAGCGTGATTTCCATCCTGCAATTGTACCCAAAACCAGGATTAATACTTCCAAATACTAAGACCTTTTAATATCATGGAAGTGTGCTTGGATCATAAGACCAACCAAATGCAATAAATAAAAAATGCGTATGCACCCATATCGCTAACTACTTAATGCAAACATCTCAGTGAAGATATTTAATGCTTACTGGAGGCAGCTTCTGAGTCCAGGAGAGCTGTGTCTAGCAGCTTATGAACTGCTATACAGTCTTTGAGTTTCCACTCTATTTGAGCTCCATTTCTACACAAGGACAAGCGATTTTAAACATACAAACAAAACATATAACAGATAGAGAGAGTAAGAAACCATTAGGTAATATATTTGAAGGAGCATTACGTTTGAATAACTTTATTGGTTGAGTCTTCAATTATTTTGATAGCCTCCGTTTTCTTGCTTGGGTCTAAAAGGTACAACATTTCGGCGTATGCAGCTCTGTGCACCAAAGAATCTGCGGAATTGAAATGCACACGTTACCATTTATTACCAGACACTCCAATATCTCAGCAAAGGTACCATGTAATCAACTTGATACGCACCTTTGTGTCTACCAAGAAAGTCTTCGTTTACCTCCACTAGTGATTTATTCTGCAATTGACTAGAACACAAACGAAGGGACAGTTTGACAACTGATATGCAAAACCAAACAAGAATGGATAATAGTTTGAGTAGTCACCTGATTGATGGGCGCTCAGCCTCTAGGACACTACAACGAAGTTTCTCAGCTTCAGTCGTTGGAGCACTTGTCGATTCTGTCTTGAGAAAGAATTTGATCTGCCATCCAAGTGCAAAAGCATAAACCGAAATGAAAACATGAATAGCCACATAAAAATTGAAGGGAAAACATTATCATCCCTCCTCTCCTTTGCATGATTAAGCCTTCTTTAGAACATGACAAGTAGCACAGATTTCATACCAGGGAACAATGTGAATCAGGGTTCTCCGCATCCAATTTAAGCAATTGCTTGACAGCCTGAAAAGAGACAGCAAAATCTTTAGATTACTTGGACCAAGGCTACTGTAGAAACATGAGCTTGAAAATAAAGCAGACGAGAAATTAGTTACCTGGAATGCAAGCAGAAGCTTTTGTTTTCTCATGTTAACTTCAAAAGAAACTAGATGAGTCTCCAAAGAATTGGGTGAATGCTTCTGCAGAAGTCTCAAGTACTTTGAAGCCTCAGCCATTGGCTCTTCCACCTGTACAGATTTAGTTTTCCAGTAAGCCTCTAATAAAGTTAAATACTCATACTACACTATTATGGCGAAGACAACAATACATCTTACGAATGAAGCAAACACAAACCTGAATTAACTTTTGCCCATGAGGATCTGGATCTACAGGCTTCACATTTCGTTTGCCAGACTTAGAGACACCACTGGCAGTTGATTCTTCAATCTTACTCTCGGCTTCCTGAAACGAAGAAGACCACTCTTAACCACTGTCAATCCACTCGACAGAACACTGAATATGCTTACTTTCTTTGCTCGTTCTTCTGCCTTTTTCTGCTTCTTGATTTTCTTCTTCTGAGCAGGAGCCAACTTTGACATTCCGTCTTCTTCAACAGTTGATTTGGGAGAATCATGCAATTTCAGGTAGCACCTGAATATCGAGCCAAGAGGCAAATGTGACTAAAGTTTAATGGAATCTATCATGCATCCATGCAGTAGATACTATTAGTTGGATTACATTTGCGCAACGAAAAGTTTACCTGATAGCTCTGATTGCTGCTTTGTGGAAATATGGGAATGAGTGTAATCGGTCTTGGAACTTAAGCATGTCAACATATGAACGCAAAGTCATTTTTCTTAGACAGTACGAGTGGAAATCAAACTGATCTTCAGAAATGTCAGTATAGTGCTTCTCCACAGCCAAAAACCTCTTCAGCGCACGTCCTAGATCACCCTGACGGAAGTAGCTATCTCCAGATGCAAGATCATACCTTTTTAAGAAATGAGAGCAAAAGACAGCTATTAGAAATGCATCTGATATGTCAATTTAAAATTAGCAAAACTACACAGCCTTTCATAGAACCGTACCACATGCACTGCATGTCATGAAGATTGTTGATCTGATCCCCCTCTTTTGTAAATAAGACAGCAGTTTTCTCAGCCAAGGTCACCTTCACCAGAAAATTCACAGAACGAACAAATAGTGTTGAGCCCTAACCTCCAAGGACACTAACCAAAAGAGATATAATATGAACAAAAGCGAGATGTAAACCTGATCTGCTTGGAGCATACGCTTAACGCATTCACTGTTTATATAGCGATCTGCTAAGTCCATGCATCTAGCTTCATCGGCGAGTGCGGCAGCGGCAGTCAAGTCTCCTGCATGCTTCATTATTCGGCTCTGTAGAGAGAAACCAGAAAACGGTTAAGAAGAAACAAGAGTCCTCAAAAAAAATGATAACCTCATACACGCTGTGCACAAATCACAAAATCTGTTAACACACTAGCTATACTAAAGAAATTCCAACCCAGCCATCCTGTCAAAGTTTTCAAAATGTCTCTCCATAAAGTGTCAGCAGCAACAGTAACATCTACAAAAACTAATGGATCAACATGTAATAATTATTACCCGCGATAAACAAATATACCTTGACAGAGTACAGATCAATCACTGTCGGCGTATGAGCAATGGCCTCGTCAATTTTACCAAGGGCAACATCATATTGACCACGCTTGTCATAATGCTGTATTATGATAAGTATGTATCTTGATAAGAGACACAGAAATTCAACCGAGAAGCTGTTAATTACAGAGAGAAGTACGATAGATAGCAAAAGTGAACCTGGGCCAAGAAAAACAATGTCCACAATAGAGTTGACGGGGGTTCTTTCACATCACTGCATCAGTTAAGAATTAATCACATCAAATGAATGATTATATCACTACTTTTGATAATTTATCAGTGTTAATCTAGTAAAAAATAAGAGTATATTATGGAAGACGTTAATACTTCAGAAATAACTTCAGTTATTACCTTCCTGGGTAACTTCCAGTAGTCCTGATTGAATGCTCCATCTCAACAACTAGTTGCTCCAATATATCAGGCTAGACGAAATACATATAGAAACATTAATAGCAAAATAAAGTGAAGGCAGATACAATGAAATCTGCGACAAAGCAGAGAAACTAACCTTGCGAGCGTGATCATACAGAGAAGAGAGATCAGAAAATAATGAAGGAACACCCTGAGACAAGCATCAAGATATATAAGATACATACGCTATTTGAACATTGTGGAAACAAAGAGACTCAAGGGCACGAAAAGATACCTTTGTCAGTAGGGGTTTAATGTACTTTGCGACAGCCTCCTTAAAGCTTTCATCTTGCAGAAAATCCAATGGTATCCTCTGAAAATGGAGAAATAGAAATAACTTAATACCAGGCGGACAATTTCACTTATGAGGACACAGAAAGTATCAGAGACATCGGCAACCGACTTTTCCCTATCAAGAGGAAGGATATTAAAATTGTATTTCAATACGGGCACTGATCCGCCTTTTCTCACCTTAACAGCGGATGACCTAGTGTACTGCTCACTTAGAGACTGGTACAAGGCATTTAACTTTTCAATCTGGTCAGACGAATATTGACCACTTTCTGAATACAAATCAAGACATTTTTGGAGGCCTTCATAATATCTGAAAACGTACAAGAATGAACTTATTACTTGACAAGAATTAACAGTACCCGAAAATATGTAGAGTGCCATAGGAAAAGCTGTCAACTTTTAAGCATAAAATATGAAGCAGACGTGAGAATAGAGAAACAACAAAAGTAGAAAACTAAAAGCTCTCGAAAGACTTGAAGTGCAAAGGAAAAAACCTATAATTGTCAGGGTTCATGGAAAGCAAAACCCTGTAGAGTTTCTTGGCTTCTTCTACACGACCAAGCTTCGACAAGAGAGATACCTCTAGTTCTTTGTAAGACAACTTATCAACCTACAAACACCCACACGAGGAATGTAAAATCTTCTATATGCGTGTCCTATTATCCAAATATATAATACAATCAGCTTCAAGAACTTACTATTTTCGGCTCTTTCTTGTGCAACTCCTCAAGAGCTTTGTCAAAAGCACCGCTCTCTTCAAGCAAGGAAACCTGGAAGATAGAAAACAGTTGAGATTTCCCGCAGTTACAGATATCAAAGCTGTGCTAGTGCCAATTGAATATCAGAAGCTATATGGACCCCTTAACGCCAAGCATGGTTTTCCAGGGGAAAAATCCAGAGGGATACAGTAAAGGTATGACACTTGTATAATTTTTTTTCCTTGATACCTTGTATAAAATCATTTCAGTGTGCTCACATAGCTCGTTCTCAGGAGGGTAATCATCCTCTAGGGTTCCTTCAAAGGCTTCCAAAATCTCAACGGCTTTAGAAGCACTGGTTTGAAACAAAAAAACATTTTAGAGAGAACTGAGCTAAAAAAATTATTAAGCTGATTGGAGAGTCATAGAGTTCTACTGGATGCTATTCATTGGTATATTATTTCTTATAAGTCTGATGTATGAAAGATCCCAGCAAAGGTGTACACTATACTACTTGATCCTTAAAATGTCTAAGAATACAACTGAAATTCATATAAATACACCAGCGCACCAACAATCTAGCTACCAAATAGTCCAAAGAAGAAAAACTAGCATTCCATTAAAATGAGCATATTTAGATTTAAGGCTTCGAGGAACAGAACATACTTTGCGTTCAAATGCTGGGAGACTGCAAAGCCAATCCAGTTCATTCGATGATTAGGCTTTAAAGTCAAAAGCTGCTGCCTGGTCTCCACAAAACCAGATAAGTCCCGCATTTGTGCCTAGGAATAAGCAAGTATACAGTAAGATAAATTGTTGAAAGCATCAACAGAGAGATTAACACCGAAATGAGCTTACAACAGGGAATAATGAGAAAGGTATGAATTGCCATCTAATAAACTCTCCTCAAATCTATTTTTACCATAGTTACCTGCAAGAGTGAGAGGTCTCTGAGTATTTCAAGGTTCTCAGGATCGATTCTAAGAGCATTTCGGTAGCACTTGATGGCCTCTCTATACTCTCTGTCTGACCGGTACAGAAGACCAAACACATGCCAGCAAACATGGCTCTTGATGTCATTCTGCATGGGAAACATAAAAATCAGATATCACCCTGGAAAATCATACTATGTCTAGAAACTAAGGATTGAGGTTATGATTATCGAAGTCACTATCGAACCTTGACTCCAAGACGAACAAGCTCATATGCTTCAGTTTTACGGTCCATGCAATTTAGAGTCAATCCTTTC